>CAJNIZ010047996.1:0-34303 GCA_905231905.1 Symbiodinium pilosum | reverse complement strand
TCCTGAAATGCGCTTCCAAGTTCCTGAAATGACCTATCCTGGTTCCTGAAATGACCTATCCTGGTTCCTGAAATGACCCTACCAAGTTCCTGAATCAAAATTCCTGAAATTCCGGCATGGTTCCTGAAATGAACTGCGCCCCTTCCCAAATACGGGCGCGCCGAAATGCGGTGTTGTCGCCCCAAACCCTCTGTTATAGGCTTCCACATCGAGACCATGTTTGGGAGTGGTTGTCACGAAAACCAGACCACCCTCTCCTACGTACCCCCCGTATCAGGGAAAAAGCTTAACTGTGGGATGCAGGCACCGGCCCAAAATGATCAGTGCATAACTGTGCAGAGAACATCAGAGAACACCCAGCTCTTGTGGAATGCACCTGCAAGGACTGACAGCAGGAACATCGTCACTGAGCATGAGCTGTCCGAATGGGGGGGGCTGATGCAAGACGCCTAGACACCTTTGTCGGTAGACAACTAGGGTCAACAGTACTGTGGTCCGAAAAAGTGACTAGAATTGCTGGTTGCGAGCGGCCTGTGCCCAGACCTTGGATTGGCAGAGTCTAAAGTCCAGTTCCTGCATTTGTTGGACTGTAAGATTCAAACTGCTACCTTGGCATCCACATGGAATTGGGTCGTTTTTTTTCTTTGGATGGGTGGATGCCCTGACCAAGCTATCAGCTTCCATAGCTGTTCAGCATGCAACCCAGAAGGACAAGCCAATACGCAACGTACGGAAGTATGTTGAGGTCCGTTTTGGAATAGCAAACGGAAAGCCACGGCCAGTCAGAGATCTGACTCTGCACAGTCAACTGTAGAAAGAAGAGAAGGTTGCCTGCTAGCACAAAACAGGATGCTGGGAAGGCGGAAGGCTGTGAATCACAATTGACATCCTACAGAGAGCAATCCGTGCTTTGAACAGCTATGAAAACAAGGCCTCGCATTTCAGGTAGTAATATGTAGTAATCGAGATTTCAAAGAGAATGACTCACCGAGTTACCCAGGGATGGCCTCCGGGAAAAAATGGTTTTTGTAAGATGAACAGCAGTCAGACCTGTTAGGTTCACAGCAGCTGACTGAATGCTCTTCAGAGTACAGTCTCAAGACAGGCAGCCTGCATATTTTTGTCAAGTGGAACACTTTTGTTGTATACGGACGAAGCAAGTGGCAGGGGGTTTCGTGTTTAAGCGACAACGTGTTTGTGGCAGATTCAAGCCTCCAAGCTGACTGCCACTGCCCGCGGTGAAAGAAGCTGCTCCAAAGCATCCACGAACTGGTTCGTGAGGCGCTCCTGCGGCCACAAACATGACTGGCCGCAGCTTTGCAAGTAAGAGCTTTTGAACGCCTGAAGCTGCAAGCGGCGGGCAAAGACCTCAGTTGTCCATCCAAGCTCATCATATTCTGGCAAAACACAGCAGAACTGCGCCCACTTTTTGACCGCCAGGCCAGGCTGTGCTGGAAGGCTGCCACCACGTCACCGAGCGGGCGATCCATGGATAGGTGGGCCAACACAATGCGCACATGAAGTCGAACATGCCAGGCTAGATGTGGATTCCCATCACGCTTCACGGTGGGAAGCTCATGGTGAAGAAGACGCGGGGATAGTTGTCCGAGTCGACTCAAAGGTCATCCTTGGACATCTTAGAACTTTGGTGCACAAACTTTCAGCAACCGTGCCACCCAGCTTCTTTCGGTGGACCTTGAGGGGCCTCCGCCTCTGAGCAATCAGACAGAGGTAGGCAGCAGCGGGACGAAATCATGTAACACATGTTGATCGTTGATGCGATGCAATAGACATTGAGTGGATCAACTACATGCGTGCCGAACCTGGTCCAATCCCTCCATGTCATCAAGGTGAAGGTCATCCTTGCAAGCATGATTCTTGAAACTCGAAACCCGTGGATGCGGAAAAAGATGCCCTGAGCCAAGGAGAAGTTGCGCCGCCGAGCTTCTGTTGGTGGCGTCCTTCCGGCCAAATGCCAGCCTGAGTGCCGCTAGTCATCGGCAAATCCGCACAAAGGGGTTGGAAGACTGTTTGGAGCTTAGGTAGCTGACCCAAGAACTCGAAGAGTCTGCTCCATGCCTCAGGCTTGGCTAAACAGGAACATCAGGTCTGCAGCAGTCTGCACACCAACAAACAGCAATGCACCCTCAACAGCTCGTCAGCGGAGCCCAAACTTGAACATAAGCAAATAGCTGGACATCCCATTAAAAGCCGCTATCCGTCAACCCCTGAGTGTCTCCTAAAAGGTGTAACTTCCCAGGAGGTGGTCGTTTTTGAGAGGCCTAGGAAAATCTGTCAAAGGAGGACAGGCCTTCAGAGACACGATTCGGGGGATGGTTGTTTGAAAGTGTTTCGACAAAAGAAAATCTTTTGAGGGAGGCTTCTGGTCGTTTGCGAGCCCGAGATGCCTTTGGGAGGCTATGGGGAGGTCCTTGGAAGCGGCTGGGAGGGAGAGCGGGTCATTAGGAGGACGCCTGACAGGCTATGGGGAGGCTCGGAGGCTGGAGAAGCTGCGGTTGGGAAGGAGCACGGGCATGTTTGAAGCCAAATGAACTTGATATAGCCTGTGGGAAGCTTTTGGGTCGTCCTTTGTCAGTTGCCTGTGAGTTGGTAGGGAAGCCTCAGGGAAGGCTTGTGCCATGAGAGCACCTGGAAAGTTTGCAGAGAAGCCCTGGCAAGGTTGCTGGGAAAACTCTGGGCTCCTGGTCAGCTTGCTGGAAGGCCTCTTTTGGCAGCTGCTGTGTGGCAGGGGCGAGGCCTGGATGGTCGCGTTTGGTTGTTTGAAACGGTTTTTGAGTCAAGGGCAGTGTTGGGAGGTCGGAGAGGCTCCCGAGGCCAGGGACCACTGGGAAGACAGGGTGTTTCAGATTCCACCCTAACCCAAGTTGAGCCACGTGCAAACCCACAAAACCACAAAGGCGCCGCACTCATCGCAGCAATACTGCAAGCATTGGAATCAAAATTATGCCGCAATTCCCCCGCCTCTTTGGGGTCGACGTCACTAGCCCACCCTGCATAACCGCCTCCCCAAATCCCACCCCAAAAGCAAGCTCAAATTCACGTGCGCTTTTGAAGTTCCCCCTCAGGAACGGATGTATTTTTGAAGGATTCGAGGCGTCCATGGGACACACGAAAAAACATTATGAGCACGGACAGTTTGAGGCAGTACAGGGCACAGGAAGGCCTCAGATTGAAAAAAGGAGCCGCAATGAAGCTGATGATGTTGGGCTTTCTCCGCCAGCATCAGGATCATGGGCAATCCGTTTCTCCGATTTGAAGGACTCTACCTATGACCTGCACGGTTTCACACTACCCTTTTCATGTGGATATCCTCCACAAGGCGATTGATTCCCGACCTATCCAAATCAATGACATCAACCGCGACGCCAGCGATGCTTGTTCTGGATCATAGGCAGGTAATCCGAGCTCAGCTTCCCTCTCCGCAAAGCTAGAGAATGGATACGGGCTTTCGTTCCTGCAGGCCAGGTTTCACTGCAATTTCATGATGCATACCAGCTGCATCAGTCCACGATTGTCGTCTCAGTAAAAGCCAAGGCTCATGAATGAATGCCCCAGGTCCTCCTGAGATCCACCAAACGACGAAATAAAAGCAACTTTTCAAACTTGGAGGCAAAGCAAGCAAAGAAATGCAGAACAACGTCCTGCACCCGTGTGGACCACTAAAAACCTTCTCTTGGATAACATAGCCTCCTTCCTACAACCAATGCCAAGCATCATAGACAAAGACGGTTGCATCTGGATTCCCGCCAGCTCGCAGGCGTTCTTCCAACAAATGCGCTGTCGTTGCATCCTTGGCACTAGACCCTGCGTCGCTCCGTAGACAAATCAAGGAAAAGCCGACTGTCAAGGAGCGGGAATGCTCCCTGCTGGATCGGCAGCGGCAAAATGGCCTTGTACCGGTTTGCCCGCTAGAGCTTCAGCATCAAGCGTCTCAGGACTGACTCCGAGAAGCCTTGCAAAAGCTCCATGCGTGCAAATCGCAAAGCAGATAGAGTCCACCTGCAAGAGAGGTACGCCCCATTGCTGAGAAAGGTCACGCCACAGCATATGTCGTCAGCAGTCGCAAGGCCAGCGAAGGTAATCGCACCACCCATGCAAAATCCAACCTCGCGGTGGCTGCCAAGTTCATGCCCTGCACAGCTTCAAACCCACCAAGTTCTTCCATATGTCCACACAAGAACAGCCAAGCTGCTATGCCGACTTTGGGAGATCTCTCGGATTTCAAGTATGCTGCTGCCTCACCTAGTGTCCGAGCTACCGATGCTTGTACACATGCTCGTGTGAGTCCCTCCCCTTTGCCGCTGAAGAGCTGATTCTGCTGACCGCACCTTCCAGGCTGATCTTCTCTGCAAGGGCATTGGCATCCACATCTCTGTCACCAACGTGACCCTTCGATTCAAAAAAACATGTTCAAAAGCTGCCTAAAGACCTAAAGCTGAAAGCCTTGCAAGGCCATGCCAGGCCTGATGCAGGTCCAGGATGAGAACACGGAAGTTTCCTTCATCTGCAATCCTCCTGGCCTGGTTCTGGTCCGCGATCTTGTTGCATCAAAACTAAGACCCAAAAGTCCTCCTAAACCAAGACGCCTGGTTCCTGACATCCTCCGTGACCCCAAGCAACTCCTTGGCGGAGTGGCATTATGCAGCACAAGAAGCATCGAATAGATTCGCACAGGATGCGCCATGGTTTCAGCCAAAGATCTGGGACTACAATGACAGCAGGATTCCCGACTTGACCCCCGACCAATGCCGTGGAGTCCTCTGCAAGAGCCGGCAAGCTATGCATGAAGGCAAACAGAGCAGCAAAGTCATGTGTTAACATATACAATAGCCCAGAACGAAAAGCGCTCGCTCAAAGCAGCTCATTACAACACGGCATGAACCACCAAATGGAATGAAAAGGCAACCAAGAGACCTTGGAGAGCTTCACCTGGACCAAGGCACTCCGATGGCTAGTCGAGCCACCCAACATGACACTCAGCAAACGTGCTTAAACATTTGGACATGCGAACACACACACACACATTGGCGCAAGTAGCAAATCTCAATCAGCTTTCCGTGTTTGAGCAGAAGAGTGGCTAGAGGCCGCAGACGCGACGTGTGACAAAACAAAATGTTAAAACAGTATTGAGCAAGCACGAATACCTGTGCAAGCCACAGAGATTTCACACTTGCTTAGATTGAGCTGCGGCAAAGCCACCGGAGAAAATGTAAGACAGTGGCAGCTCGAGAGGATGTGACAGAGGATTGCCACACTCAGCCGGCCGAGGACCATGATAAGCGCGCTGATTCACTCCCATCCCCGGTTCTTCAAGTTCTGCAAGAACAGAACTAGAGATCTGTTGCGGGCTAAGCTGCTGTCTACTTATTGAACTAGCCTTTCTACGCCCAACGTTGCGCAAACAGCTGCGGAAGGCACCAGCAGACAGCGACGGGTCACTAGAAAATTCCGTCAACGCTTTCACCGCTTTCACCAAGACCCGGGCCTGTAGAAGTCTGGCAAACTTGGAAAGTCCAAGAACCCTGCGTATCAAACAGCTGGAAATACAGCACTCTGGTCAATTCAGATGCATCACTGATAATTTATCTGGATAGCCTTCCATCTGGGAAGTAGGCGATGTGCGCGGTCCCATGAAATGGCAGAAGATGGTGCTCACACAGCGAGTGAAAGGGAATATCCTCACCAGCGGCGCAGAAATTCCCAGGATGCTTCAGGATTCTAATTCCTTGGATCCGAAAGGATCAGCAGTCCCGCACCGCCACAAGATCCTGGGCACCCTCCACCTGGCAGCGTCCCATCCCTCCCATCCTCCACATGCGTGCTTTGCTGCTCCAGCTTTAATCCTTCTTGCTTTGTCTTTCCACACCCTAGGCTGCGGCCTTCAAGTGTAATGGCAATAGCATGTATCAGAACTTCGTGGAGTAGCACTGGTGTTGGGGACACCCGAAAAGCACCTTGTTGTAGTTGTTTTTGTTTGCATATGTGCGCAGTCTGCATGGGATTCTGATGGAAACACGTGCAGCTTTTCGGAACTACTAACGTTTCCGTTCAGCTGGGCAACGTCTTTGAAGATAAAGAGGCTTGGCTCCTTCTGACTTGATACTCGGAGGTACTTGGAATGATGCAGGCCATGCCCGTCATCACCCTTTGCCGTTTTGCTGTTTTGGGGGGCGACTTCACAGTCTGGAGTGCACAGCCTCAGTCAGAAATCGTACTTCCACAGGTCTTGTCATCTGTGTTGGGGACTACGGAGACTACTGTGCATGATTGGTGGTTGATATGTTGGATGTGACTGAACTCATCTTGCCCAGCCTCGCCTCAAAATTCCTAATCTCAAATAGATTCAGACTGGCATCAAAAGCACCCCGGGATGAAGCTCTGGCACCGAAAGTGCGTATCATCTGCTGCGTCAAGGACAGACTTGACTCCAAAAACAGGAACTTGCAGAAAGATTGAGGTGAACCTCGAAGACAGCATCACCAACTGCTTCTAAGGGGTCCTGCAGGCAACAGAGGAAGCGCTGGCAGATCTGACTGTTTGTAATTCCGCTCTGCAAACACTTGTCCTTTATTTCGATACCCGCAGTCATCTCCCTGAAAGCTTTTGCAGCACCTGAGGACAAACTGCTTAGAATGGCGGCAAGTTAGGAGTCTCAGAGAATGGGACGGTTTGGGGCTACTGCGGTATGGAGTCTTGTGCAACTCTGGCCGCGACGACTCCTCTGCTAGACACAATCAAAAGCAAAGCTTGCATGCAACGAGCCGATAAAATGCAGATGTCCTCCGGGCCAAGCGTAGACAACAACTGCCGGAAGGCTTCCTGGGCTCTTTGCTCTCAGGTGTTTGAGAACAGCAAAGGCTGGCATGGCCTCAGCCAGTGGGTGCGCAGCACCGGGAGCCCGAGGAATCTGATCTGGGACCTGCTGCCTTGCGAAAAACATGGATGGCCACAAGCTAAGGAGATAGAAATGGCCAAGCAGCTCACAGCGCTAAGGGACGACTCGATGAAGCGAACTGTATCTGCAAACTCTGCAAACTCTGCAAACTCTGCACACAGCACAGCGCTGTCAAAGTGGAAAACGTCCAAAGGCCTCGGAGCTGGGTCTCCTAGGCCTCGGCTTGCAAAAGAGCCCAGTTCTGCAACTTTCTGGCCGCGGAGTCTTTTTGGCCCCGCACAACCCACGCATGACCTGCAACACTGCGTGTCTTGAATCACGTGCAACAAGATGGCCAGACGCCAGGTGCACGTCTTGCACGTAGGATGCAGAGTTCCAACCGAACACCAGATGATAACGGTTGCTGCTTTTTCATTCTTCGTTTTGGTCTCACCGTGTCAGACCAAGCATTGGAAAATCAGGGTGGGATTTTCCTCGCGTACGGATGCAGAAGCTGTAGCTGAATATTCATGAGGTTCCTGAGCAATGATAGTATCAATGATGACGTTGGACACTTTCGTGGGCACACGATGCAAAGAAGTGTGCCGGGGATCTAAATGCCAGAGTGCCGGGGGCTTTTGGAATTTCCTGCCTCATCAACTGGATCGTCCATGCCGCTAACTGGGACTATGCCTTGTCATGGCCAGCAATGGGCATCTGTCGCATGGGATGGCAGCATCCATCCGAGGTTGCGCACAAGGTCTCGGAGCACGCCTTTGCAGTCTAACCTTCCAAAGTGAATGCACCGCAAGTTGCACCAAGACCAGGCGCGTCCGAGCTGAGGGATTCGCAGGAACGGCTGCGCGGTCTGGTCGCAGTGCTGCTATATGGCATGCCTGGCACACGCAATCAAACTGCAAAGCCTAGGGCGCACTCCCACTCCATGAGTTGTGCTGGGCACCCAGCTCCCTGCCCCGGACGCTCGGAGACCTGAACCTGATGGGCTCAAGCTCTACTCTTGCCCCCGCATCATTTCCTGAATCACGTTGCCTCCAACCACTCACACCGACGGCTCTGCAAGAAGTTGCCGATTCTCGAGATAACCTGCCCAATTTTGCTAACCTTCTCTCTAGAAAACACACTTGACGTCCGGGAGTTGCAGCATGCAGCCTCTGCAGCAATGTACTCTGCTAGCTCCTGCACACACAGCTCATCCGCCAGACATCTGAAGACGACGGAGCGCTTCCAAACAAAACCCTGACCAAATCCTCCTTCCATGCACCACATTATTATCATGTACTTGCAGTCTTTCTTGCTTTGCACGGTAACGGCAAAATAGAGTAGCCAACTCAAGTACAGAGTAGTATTTAGGACTTACGAGCGCCAGCTTCCTGCGTTCAAGAAGCAAAGGGACGATGGTGCAAGCACAGAGTGGTTGAACCAACTTAGCCTTCGGATTTTAGTTTTATTTTTGTCTTACTCCCACAAGTTGCTCCAAAATGACGTTAGTCAGCTGTACTCAAGTATGACCCAGCATGTAGACATTGCCTTGCTTCAGCTTTGTTTTACAGGGGATGGAGCAATCCCATGAATTGCCAGACTGCAACTGATAGATCTATGTGGAATAGGTAATTCTACATTCCCATATGAAGAAAACAAAATGTCCTCAGCCGTCGTGTGCATCAATGGCAGCAGAACACAGTCCTCCGCAGCCCATTGAAGAAGCCACCAGTGAATTACAAAGGTGCAAAGCCAGAAATCATAGACGACAGGGAAAGACGACTGTGACAAAAAGACTGAGTCTGGCTTTGCCGACACTGGAGAACCAAGCAAAAATTCAGCAAGTCCTGGCGAGGCAACACAAGTCGAACTCCGCCCTGACACTGTATCTCCAAGTTCTCCGAGTCTGTGTCCTTGCATCAGTGAATTCCAAGAACATGATTTGGGAGGCGTTCACCCGGCCAGGCCTGCTGGAAGGACATGACATCACTCTTTGCAGGAAGAAGTGTCCGCTGATCCATCTCCTTGCAAATGCGTCTGATGACCTGCGTGCGGGCAACAGAACCGCGTGCACCCTACGTCACTGCCCCAAAGAGCTTCTATGCCTTCTTCAAGTCACCAAAATCGACCACATAACCATCTGCCTTGCGCTTGCTCATGCCGAGCGGTGCTGAAACAAATCAAAGTTGAGAAGAGAAATTTACGGTAATACAGGTTCTTCGCTAATGGAAGCCAAGATCAAGGGAACGGAGCGCGAAAGCGCCTGAACGGATCGCTTTGCATCATTCGCGTTTCAAGGTTCGGCAGTATCACAGAAGAAGCTCTATCAGCAGCCCTCCCGCTGCGAGGGCAGGGAATTGGACAACAAAGTTTCAAAGGAATCAGAACAGTTGACCAACCGCGGACGTACACGAAGCCAGCAGCGTTGAAGCACTTCCGAACCACGAAAAGACAAGCAGGCTCGAAGCTCCCCTCACGACGAGCTGCTTTTGACCCATTAGGAGATGCACGCATTTCTCTTACAGAACATGCAAACATTCTGAGGGTTGCTTTGGCAACGGAATCAGACAGTTGTTCATTGGCTTCTCTACATGCTGATCTCCCTGGGGTCAACACGAGATTGATCAGGACGAAGCCATAAATTTCGGAAGTGTAATCCAACAAACAAATCGGATATGTCGGATCAACAGAGTTGCCACGTGCGCCTGGCCTGAAGCCGCCTGGAGCCGATTCGTGCGCCCACTGTGTAGTTGTGGCCTGGAGATGAGAAGTCTGTTCCCTGGAAACATCGTTGAGGAAGATCTCCTCTTTTCTCTCATCCTGGGGCTTGCACCATGAAGAGGTTCTCGGAAGCCGTCAAAGGCGACAAAATGCGCGGCAGAGAACTTCATGTCTTGCAGAGCCACTGCTACCTGCCCAAGAAACCCTGAAATTCAACTTGAACCTGTTGCGACTGGCTCTTGGCCACCTGCCAGGCCGTGTCACTGTGGGGCGGCGGCCTGCAGGTTTGGCAACACAACGGAGCTTCTGTGGGCTTGAAATCCCCTAGTCTCAGGCTGACCTTGTGAAGGCATCATGGCCGTCAGCCATGCCAGGAGCGCTGCCTGGTCAGTCCTGAACGGAACTGCTTTTGACAAGGGCAGGAATGCTTTCCAGAAACTAAGATCCTAGCAGCTACAGGGCAGAGGGGGAAAAGCAAAATTGCATGTATGGTCTTGATCCAAGCGCTCGGTGTAGCAAGGTGCAGTGCACAATGAAATGTACCCTCGACATGCGGCACACCATTTCCTGCGCAGGCTTCAGTCTATGCTGGCAGAATCTGCCAGGTTTGGCCATGTCTCTGCAGAGAACTTGTGCGGCCCGTCACTCATCACCATCTCGGCTCAGAGCTTCCTGAAGTCAAACAAACTGTCAAATGATGCCAAGGACTTAGTTGTTCGATTTCATTCCCAAGCCATTCAAGCCCATGCATGAACACATTACAACGCAGTGCAGCAAAACATACCTTTCGGCAAAGGCCAAGCTCAATATCCAGCGCAGCTTCGTAGGTCTAAGCAAGCAATAGGCGGAGACCTTTTTTGGGTCTACCAATGACATTAAAACAGCTTTAAGTAAACACAAGGACAGCACGAAAAGAAAGTGGCCAAACCATCCGAATCCTGCCTAACCACAAAACTTTGGCTATGAATGCAACAAACCTATGAAACCTATGTGACATGCAGCTACAGTTGATTCGCGAAAGCTCTAATTTCAGCATACTCAAATAGCCTGTATTCAGCGCATGCCTAGCAATCAACATGTCTGCAGTGCAAGGTGCTCCAGGTTTTACATGGCTTGGCTTCTTCTCTTGCCAGCAAAGTGCTCTGTCTCTGAGATTCCCGGGCTGAAGCCGAGACCTGGACAGTCTCCTTGTTGTACATGTTCTTCTCTGGGCGGCGGTGGCATGCTTTCGTTGTTGATCGTATTTCGTTGAATCCTCCCTCCAGGCACGCGCTGTGCGCGGGATCCCAAGTTCGACTGTTCAAAGGCACGGCCAAAACTTGTATCAGGGTACTAGGCATTTTCTCTTTGCACCACCATCGTGCGCAGTGTCAGGTACCTCTCCCAGACTTGCATACCAGCGACCACTCCAAAAGACTGGATGAGACCAACGTGGCTCCAAGCAACAGCAGGCCTTGGCTGTATAGTCCTGCGTTGACAAGCGCAGCTCACGCTCTTGCAGAACGCCCACGCGGCAAATCGGCATCATGAACTCTGACTCCTTCGCCGGACACTCCAGGTCCTCTAGGCCGTTCTGGCAGAGCTCCATTAAGCGAAGGAGGACATCTGCAGGGTCAAAGTTCTTCGTGTTGTGGATAGACAAAAACAAGATGGGCATGCCATCGGGATACCACTTTGGATCAAAGTACATTCTTTTGTCCAAGCTTCGCCTAAGGAGGAACAAATTTGGCTCCAGATCAAACTTGCACCATGAATTGTTTACCTTATGTCGCCAAAGATTCACATTCATCATATCTTCATCCTCCCACATTGCGTTGCTCATCTCAACATGTCGTTTGATTTTTGCTTTTTCCCCTTTGCGAACAAGAGTCAAGACGCTTATGCCAGTTTGACGAACCTGCTCCAAGTCAAAAACCATTGTGGAAGTTTTTCTTCCAGTGGCGGCCAGCATACGTTCATGCATGAGGTCACCAAACCAGGGCAGTGCAAAATAGGTCCATGTTGGATGTGCATGACACCAGCGCATGCTTTGAGGGCCATCCCAGCCCTTGAAGGCATAATGTGCATAAGGATTTCCGGGTGTGTCGTCTCTAGACATCCAGTGAACTGGTAGGATTGGCCAAGGATAAAACTCGTTGATCTCTCGGCGCGTACCCTCAAAGACCTGGTCCATGCCCTTGAAAATCAGCTGATCCGTGTCCAGCTGAATACCTACCAACACTCGCGACGCAAGGATGGACCGAACCTTGTTGAAGTTAAAGGAGACTCCTCGTGAGATGGGTCGCATACGGTATGCAATAACATTTCGCATAGACTGCCAGGCAGAAGGAGGAACGAACTGATCTCCAAAGATAACGATCACAAGCGGTCGGGTCGAGAACAGGTCTATAGATCGGATCAAGTTTGTTGCTTGCCATTCATAGTTGCTGTCTTTTGGACCCCCGACATACGTTACATACGCTTCCTCGATCCAAGGCGATGCACTGCTGGTCCAGCGAAGGAACTGAGACACAAAGTCACACTCCAACCATACCTCGACTTCCCCCACAAGCTGAGGATCCTCACAGGTTTTGGCCATTGCTCGTTCAAACAAATCTTCGGCGTCACTGTGCGCATGGGCTTTGCGGGGTTTCAAGGATCTTTTGTGATCGCATGACCAGAGGAGCTCGTTTGGTTCTGCCTTAGAGCAAAGCTTGGATCGTTGGTTTGCAACGGAGAATGTTCTGGGCATCCTAGGTAAACATCCGGCCCTGCAGGCCTTGCTGGCACCATTTGGGCAATTTTCAGGCCGAAAGGGTTGCCCACTGGGACACTTGGGAACTGCAGCCTTGCACTGGCAATACTTCAACTTGCCAGGCGAGAAATCCTGCTCAGGTTTCAACCCATACTGACTGTGATGGCAAAGAATTGGTGACTTAAAGTCCTTTTTCTCAACCCATTGGTCCAGGTCAAAATCTCCGTAGCGAGTTTGGCCTTCACAATGACAGATTTCACCTTCCTGAACACAGAACATCCAGCCATCAGGTCTAAGTTTCTGCACTTGACGGGTGATGGTAAGGGCATCTCGGCCTGCTGCTAATGTTGCACGCAACAACTTCATAGCATCCACCTCCTGGTAGGTTGCAATGCCAGTAATCCAGGCAACCAGGTCTTGCCGCTCGGCCACAACGCGGGGCTGTACCAACGCATCTCCACCACGCTCACCCGACAAATCCAAAAGCTCTGGCTTTGGCTCTACTTTTGGCTCTGCCTTTGGCTCTACCTTCAGGCGCTCAGCCGTTGAGCCGTCACTTGCTTGCGCAGAAGTGCTAGCTCTCGGAACTTCATGCTCCACGGGAGACGGATTGAGGTATTGTAGAGTGACAAGAATCACCAAAACTGTAGCAAGACCTTGCAGGTACGTAATCCAGCTGCATCTTTTGGTGCGCATGTCAAAGCCCTGAATGGAAGCCGGCCCAGCACCACGGTATTCTCCGCATCTCTACAACGAAGGCACCCCATGCTCCTAGCTCTCCCCCGAGCCTCGCAGGCTGCACACGCATTCAAGGACAACAGTTCCTCAAACGACTAAGCAGGCAAAAAAGCATGACTTGACTAGTCCAGTCAAATGTGCTGCACCTTCCTCGCTGTGCGGTTCCAAGTCGAACCTGGCCATGGCATGTCGCAAACGATGCCCGGTGACTACAGTATACATCTTCAAATATCTGCAAACTGCCGCAGGACCGAATCGCTAAGCTTTAATCCCAACCGCACCAAGGGCATGCCAGAACACCTCCAGCTCCACTGTGCATCGAAACTAGGTCTGGCAACACTGGTGACAAGTCTTGAGACCAAGTCCAGCCATGAAAAGTTCACTTGCGGCAACATATTGCATATTACGTCTTTGTTGACAGTATATTCAAAGCCCAATGGCACTCTGGAATTTGGCCTTGCAAACCTTGCACCTCACTCATGGAAGCACTCAGGCGTTCTCGCGGCCAATCAGTCGCCACAGAGGGCCGCGGCTCGAAAGCCAGCGCACATTGGTACCATCCGGGATGAGGCGGCCCTGTGCCTTCCAGCTGTGGTACTCCTTCTTTGTGAAGCGGGTGAAGCCGAACTTGTTCGAAATGTGCACCTTCTGGCGGCCAGCAAACTTGAACTTGGCACGGCGCAACGCCTCGACCGCGATGTTGATCTTCTCATCTTTGGTGCGCACAGAAATGAGGACCTGGCCGATGTCCACACGGGCTGCTGTGCCATAAGGCTTCCCGAAGGCCCCTCGCATTCCGCTTGACAAGCGATCTGCACCAGCGCAAGACAAAGTCTTGTTGATGCGCAGCACGTTGAAAGGGTGGGGTCGCATGCGAATGTGGAAGAAATCTCGGCCAGCGTTGGTGATCATGTACTTGTTGACGGCAATGCGTGCTGCCTCCAAAGCCTCACTGGTCAACTGCTGGTCCTCATCACAAACCAAGTGTGCTGTGGTGGGGTACTCATCGCACGGCATCTTCTTCTTTCCAACATCGAAAATTCGGATCTTCGGGTCAGGCACACCTCGGCAATAGCGGGTCTTCGGGTACGGCTTGTTCTTGTTGTACCTGTAGCACTTCGCTGGACCTTAGGGTTCTGATAGTGCAGCCTATCCAAACCCGTCCTTGGACTAGATCAATACAGCAGAGGCAAGTAAACTGGGAATCAAGCGCCGCCCCATGTTGAGGCTCTGCAAGTGCCAGGTTGTCAGAAAAACTTCTTGGTCTGCAGGACTACCCTTGTGAAGCCCAAACATTTGCGGCACAAGGCTTGTTTGAAACGCTACCCCCAATTCAAAAAAGCAAAGATGGCCAATCAGATCAAATAAACAATCACGTGACGGAGTTGATTCATGCTTGCCTTGATTGTTGTCGAGCGGGATGAAGTCACTTCGGGGTGGACGCAGCACCTGACGCAGGTCGTGCTTTAATGCAGAGAACTGCTGAGCTCTTTTCGACCCATGAGGGTGAGGTTGCATCTTGACGGTAAGAACATCATAAAGTCTCTCCGGCAAGGACAATCATGCAAGGGAGCACAGAAGCAGGATCCTGTTCAGAATGACTTCGGGACCATCAAACTTGTCCAAAAACAGCCCACGAATAGGTTCTACATCCGCTTAGTGGTTCCAGTCGTGCAAGACACGCAGGAGCTTGTGCAATGTTCTTTCTACTTCTTGTGTGCAAAACACCATGCTGCACGACCAAGCACTTCTCCAGTAGAAGACATGCCCGTGCTCCCCACTCACAGGGGCCCAGCAAAAAATGCACCTCCACCCTCATCGAGGGTATGGTCAAAGTACTTGCTCCTTCCTTTCAGCTTCGGCCTTTGCAAGATCCTCGAGGAGAACAAGCAGCCAACTGCATGTTATTTTTCTTGCAGTCAGCCACAGAGCCTGTCCTCCACTAACTTGTCATAAGCACGCAAGGGATCGCATCCGAAGCCGAAGCCTCACAGCATTTGCAGACAAAGCTGCAGGTCACAATGCATGCAGCAAGGAGCATCACCAGCATAGCCCAAAGCATGCATGAGCGCTCACTTCACAGAAAGACCCGAAAACTTTGGAGTTGCGAAAGCCCCATGGAACTTGCCCTTACTCATGGAGACCACTGCTACACCTGTGAAGCTTGCCTTACGAAAGCCTTCTGGGTTTCCTATGCACATCTTACCACACTGCCTCCTGTGGAACAAACGTGTCAACCAAACCAACCAGACAAAGGTGGTTACCATGATTCTAGATGCCGAATCACAAAAGCCGTCATGGGAGCACCCTCGCAGCCTACTCTTCACACCTTTCTGGCTGACGCCAGTTTGGAACAACGCTTTCATCTCTGCGACAAGAGCATCTTTGGCAGCTTGTCTGCGCATGTCGCAGTTCACAGCGCCTTCCCCTTCGGAGATTGGCGGATCCCAAGAATCCCTTCACAGCAAAGAAACTGATGCACGCAACCAAGCTCAAGCCAACTCTTCGTCCGGAATAATCCTGAAGGTGGCCTCGGATTTGTCGATTGCCAAAGCTTTGAGGCATGCATCTGCCCACTTCATGAAAGTAGCCGCTATGGGGCGGTGATCGCTGGTCCTCGGCAAAAACTGCGATGTGTCAACGACAAACGCACAAGAGAGTCCAAAGTCTGATGACAGCCAGCTCCTGTGATATCTACAAGGGCGCTCCTTCTCAAATCCGCATACGAATCGTACTCCACAAGCTCTACCTCAAGTCTCTGGTCCCAATTGAAATCCAACTTGAGACATGCTCGGAACCTCAGGCTGGGCCATGGGGTTCAAGACCCTCTGCGCGACATCGTCAGCCTGGTTGCCCAGGTCAAATAAAGATCTTCAGACGCAACCATGTGAAAGCAAAAACTAAAACAAACCCGAGGAGCGGAGGGCTGAAATCTGTAAATGACTCGGTCACACCAGGCTGGTGTGCGAGACGGACTCAAATCGTCACCCCCAACCATGTACCTTGCCGGACAGAAGCAAGCGCAGCAAGTGTGTAGCCGTTTAGCCCTCAGTTCATGTGGTCTTTGATTAGAGTTCAGCTGCTTATAGGTCGGAGGGAAGGTGACCTCTGCCTGATGCACAGAATTTTCACACAGCCATGCACTCCCAAGAGTAAAGCGCTACCGGCCTCACGGAAGCCCAAGGATCCTGCATTGCGATGCAGGATCTGAACAGTTTTTGACAGTTAAAATCCATCCAAGTGCAAGCAGAGTAGCTGGCACATTTGATTCTTCCAGTCAGAAGCTCATCAAACAGCCTGCCGCTGCCGTACAAAGTCACTCCTTTACTCACACCTTGTGCCAACTGCAGGCGAGGCACAGCCATGCTTCAGGCGGTCCTGGCAGAGGGAGGCAGGGTCAAGGGAAGGCTGGCTGTGCGGAGAGCTGTCCTTTCGGGAAGCCATCTGCATTTGGTAGGTCTGCTAGGCGAGAGTTCAGGTCACCGAGCACGACAGTCAGATCGTGGTTGACAGCCGTGTACACAGAGGCTCGATGAAAGCCGTTCTTTGGAGGTCGCGTGGAGCCATTTCGAGAAGTCCCTTTAAACGCATAGGACAAAACCTGCAGGGTCAGGGCCACTCCCCAGAGCAGAAAATGAATGTTGGGCAGGCGCATACTTCCTGCCTCATTCAAGTGGTCATTTCGCTCATCTGCTTTGCCAGTCCCCGATGGCAGGTGAACGTTGACAAAGCAAAGCGACATGGATCCCAGCAAGAATCTGACACACAAGCCACCCTTGTTCCCGCTCAAACCTTCAATGCCCGTTTTCACTCGATCGCAATCGATCTCACCGATGTGCTCTTGCAAGCTGTCAGATGCATAGGCCAGCAACGAAAGGCCAACCATGCCAAAGCCTGAGCACGCTACTATTCTTCAGAGCTTTGGGGTTCGATATCAAACCTTGATCCAGGCCGCCACAGATTTTCAAATACTGAAGTCCAGTCGAGGCAAGGGCAGCCTACACCAAGTACAGGTGCCGCAGCCACCAGCGCTCACGGCAAGCACCACAGTGTAATGCCAGCCTCGATCCGGTGCTCGAGTTCGGATTGCCTCTCTTCATGTCCGTCTGTGTTTAGTATCACAGACATTGGCCCAAGCTCCACAAGTTCCTCGTCAGCAGGAGCAAACTGGACACAGGACAAACAAATGGACTGCAAACATAGGCCGACTCCTGTATACCAATGATGTAGACGTCAGCTTGCTTACCGGCGGGGAAGAGCCATGGTCGAATGTCATCTTCCGGATCGATCGCACAACCATGGAGGTTCCAAGTACAAACGCGGACACTCACGGCACCTGCTCAAACCAAGTGGGAAGTTACAGGTCATGCAACATCATAGTCTCCCGAATGTAGAGCTATTTCATCCACGCTGCTGCTGGGCAAATCATGTCTTGACGGTTGCTTTCCAAACCAGCGATGGGTCTGTGACGAGCTTGCAGTACTTGACATTTGTCGATCCACTGCCGCACGAACTTGGGATACTCCTGATGTCTAGCTGGTTGCCGACGCCACATGCCTGTATGCAGAACAATGTGGTGCAGGTCCTTGGGTGAAGCCTTTCTCCGCATGGCTCTTGGCCACATCGACAGCCTGCACAAACAGGTATGGGTTCACCTTTTGGCTGGAGAGATTTCATGCACGAGCAGCCATACCGATGTAGCACAGGCAGCCTTGAGGAACTTATTGCCGGCGCGCTGGATTGTCCCTGTCTGCTCCTCAGAGAGGCCCAGCGCGCTTGTCCAGTTCGACCATGTGGCGTAGCCTTGTTCGGACCCACCAAGCTACGTGCCCTTGCTGCAAGGTAGAACAACATACAACGCAAGATGCCAACATGCACGCAAACTGAAATCTGAGCCAGCACCTCTGGAGCTTGCATTGGAGCCAGCCATGAGACTGTACGGGCATGAAGGCTCACATTTGGCACAGGTCACGTTCTCAAGACTGGCAGTGGCCTGAGGCCATGGTATGACTTTGTCTTATCATTGATTTTGTCCCGGGAAAATGCTAGCCTGGGTACCCAAGTGAAAGCTTACCTACATAACCTCAAAGATCCGCCATCACTTCTGGAGCCAGATCCCTGACTGAGCAATTGCCGCAAAAAAGCGCATGATCCCGGGTACTCTTGAAAAGACACGACAACCAGATTTTGCTCCAGCGCCTTCTCCACCGCGGGCATTCTCAGAAATGACCTGGCAGTCACACGATTACCGCCAGCTGCCGCAGGTTGCCCAAACATGTCAGGCGCGCCGTGCCTGCTGAGTCAAGTATCACCAAACGCGGGGCCTGCAGTTATTGCCAGCACATGCTTGCTAGGAGGCATACACAAGTGTCCATGCCTCAGTTACGCAGAATGTCGTGAAGAGCTTCACAATGGCTTCCCTGTTTTTCAGCCTTGCAAGAGCTGATGTAGAATCGAAACGTTTCCTCATTCAAGCGTAAGCCCGGCAAGTGGAAATGCTCCCCTGCCGGCTACTGATTGACTTGTTAAGATCACAGCTCACGTTGGAGCCCAGTTTGTCAAAATGGCGTGCTGTTCTGCAGTTTACTGCTAAGGCCTGGTCCCTGCGAAGAATTGGGATAGCAAAGTAAGGGCGGACTTTCGGTAGCTACACGTACAATCTTGACACCGACCCCAAATTAGTTGAACATGCTCTTAGGGAATCATGGAGGCGATGGCACTACCCAAGATTCTCTCGGTTCCGGTCATGAGTTCCGTGACGAAGTCCACCGCATGATGACCATACAACTGAAACTATCAAAGATTTTGCCCGGAAGAATAGAAACGTTGGCTTCATGGTGGCCACCGGGGGTGCCATGTCTATTTGGGTCAGATAGCGGAAGACCATTTGTCGCACCATCTGCGGTGAGCCTGAGCATTATTGGCACCAAATGCTGAGGTGCGTTGATCCGAGTTTGCTAGAGCTTGTTGTAATGGTGCGCAGATTTGGGTGGAGCTCTCACCCTTTGCCACTGTAGACTCGTCACCTCAAGGGTTTGCTCATGCAGTGAGTATGTGAACCTACCAGCTCGCCGTGGCGACTGTCAGATTCAAAGACATCAAGATTGACTTGTTTGGCAAGTCCTCGAGAGGTAAGTTCACGCTATGCCATGCGTGATACAAAAAGCCTAGCATGGCAGACACACGCAGGCAAACGCAGAGAATCTAGACGCGATTTTGTCCGCACCGATGCAGCATCAATAGCCCTCCCTCTCTAATCTGTCGAACTTGTCAAGAAGCGGATCCTTTACTGTCATCGCGGACGCTTCATCGGCCAAGGCAGTGCGCTCCGATCCTGTAGCGGCCTGCGCACGTTCTAGCAGGTTTGCCACCTTGAGTGCTTCCCCTTCGAGCCGCTTCACAGCAGCTTCAACCGTGGACACCCTGTGAAGAGCTTTCCGCAGCTCCTCCTTTGACGAGCTCAGCCGCTGTTGCAAAGGCACCTTCTTCTCCAAGATCGCACGGGCAGCATCTTCATCATCATTTTGCAGAGCTGCCATGGCATCAGCAGAAAGATTGTCAACGTCAGCTTCCATTTTGACAATGTTGGCCGCCAAATCATCCTTCACTGCTGTAACACGCTTTTTGTCCTCCACAGCATCTGCCAAATTCCTTGCTACAGTTTTCGCCAAGTTGATCATGTCTGCATCCAACCCGAGGGCATCTACGGAAGCCTGTCCCGCGTTCTGGCGGCCCCAGTCGGAACCGAGACTTGCACCAAAAACTGCCCCGAAAGGACCTAGCAGCAGCCCACCAAGGACAGATCCACCCACAGCCCCCATGAGCGAGCCTTCCTCTGATTCCTCGCTCGGTGGCCTAGATGGAACACGACTAACACGACCCAAGCGTTTCAGAGTCTCCTCCTCGGCATGGAGCTGCACTCGCTGCACTCGACTCTCAGATGGTCGTAAAAGGTTTCCGAACAAACAGGTGCGATTTCCGAGACAATACAGCAGGCCAAGGGCAACTACCCGTTTCGTCGCGGACCTGTCCGGCCATGGCATTTTTACTTAAGACACACGGATCTCACGGTACACTGCTACATGCATCTTTAACCACTTTCATACGGCATCTGCACAAGGCGCCCGTGAACCACTGTAAACTGCTCCTTCGAAGCTGCTTTCTAAGAGCATTCAAAGGCTGCCAGCAGCGCTTAGCGCAAAATCTAAGACCACCAGTTCCAGTCTAACTGAGGAGCACACGGAACAGACATCCATGGCATCTTTGCCATGTGTAGTTGCCACAGGTTCTGCAACAAAAAATTATCATTACGATTTCACATGGAAATGGGCCATGTCGAATGGACAAAAAAACATCCTCGTCCGTGTCCAGCGGAATCAGAACGACTTCGAAGGAACTTGGACCTCAAGCACACCCTCAAATCTCATGCTGCTCAAGTAGCCTGTCTGGGGCACCCACCATGAGTTTCCCGGATCTGTTTGTACGCTTGGGCCAAGATCGGTCCAAAATAATGACAAGGTGGACACCTTGGCTGCATTTCGCTGTGTAATGAGCAGGGAATATTTCGTACTTCTCAACAACCTAAACAACCATTTCAACCTAGGCACCAGGATGCCGAAAAATAAAGGCCAATTAACGTGGACGCCAACGCCTGCGGACCAGCCTGCTCTAAAATCCGGGAAACAAGTTTCAAAAGCTTTTCACACAAATGCACATGCGGCGAGCATTTCAGCATTCGACCCCTTCACCGGTATCGCACCGAACCAAATTCCGAAGCCTTGGGTGCGCATCATAAACTCCCATCAAACAAATGCAGTATAGGTGCAAACTTAGCAGTGCTCCATACAAGATTTGGAGACGAAGATATCCTCCGCTGGAGTGTCTTCAATGCCGCAGTTTGATCTGCAGGAGGATGGCCTCAGACTTCCAAGTCCAGGAATCTGCATGAATTAGACAAAGCTGTCCCACATTACAATGAAAACAACTAAAAATCTGGTGTAAGTTCAAAGCTCATGTTGTCTCAACCTGCAAAATTGGAGGCCAAGAACCCCATGCAGCATGACATTGTTAACTTCAACTTGTCAATGAAATGTGCTGCCACCAATCGGACTTGTTGTTGAACTACGTATATGTGTTCGTCACTTCCTGATTTTTGATCTTGCCAGCTATGCTCCTCACACCCTCAAGGTTGGTTTTATGAATCAAAAGCGAAATGCATCTGCAACAAAACAACATCTCCTCAACCTAGGCCTTGCTCGCATTCCGCTACTTCAATAAAACCTCCGGCCTTACGCATTCCATACGGGTTGGTTGCAACTAAACGCACGAATATGTGAGTTGCCTCGTTGTGGTTTGCCCATGCCGAGGCCTTGTCCTACGAACACTACATGCTTCCCCACGGCACTACAATGTCCAGTTTTGATCGGGCTCTAAACTCCGGTGTTTGTGAAACACTCCATGTTGAATAGCGCACGTTCGGACACGTAGGAACAATGTAACAATCCAGCGAAGCACTCACGCGACTATCAGAGCAAACTATTTCTGAGGTTCCCTGTGTACACGACTAGGAGAGCAAACTATTTCTGAGCTTGACAACTCAGTGACACAAGGAACCTTTTCATGCCAAACTTGAGCCACAACCGTCGGCTAAATGATTGATACACTGCTCGAAAATTTGCCATTGTAGACTAAAACCCATTTACACGTGAAGCACCTATTTGTTGAGTGAGACGACGCATCGAAGTTCACAAAATCGCCAACAATAAACCAAACGTTGGTTGGTTCTCACTATCGTGGCAACAAGACCGAACAACAAATCGGAAAAGGCATCACTCAAGATTTCATGGCCAATATGCAAACAAAGTCCCGCAAACATGTTACATGTATTCCAATTTCCAATCGTTCACGGGAAACGTCTGCTTGAACAGGCCAAACCATGTTTGCCCACCCCCAACCAACAGAACGAAGCCCCACATAGACGGAGCGTTTTTTTGCAAAGGTGTGGCTCGGGCTTTTTCTTTTTTGGTTTTGGAATGTTTCAAATGCTGTAAATTGCATTAACTGCTGGTCTTGGAAATTTTCAAACACGGTACATCACAGCATTTGCTGGTCTTGGAACGCTTCACACGCTGTGAATTACAGCGTGCGCTCGTCTTGGTTTCAAACACTGTAAATCATGGTGTTGGCCAGTCTTGGAAAGTTTCAAGTGCTGTAACTGACAGTATCTGCTGGTCTTGGAACGCTTCACATGCTGTAACTTGCAGCGTTTGCTTAAATGAGCCGCACCACCACCTTCCCTTACTGCAAACAGTAAAGGAAGGCACTGATGGCACCATGTTTCTTTCTGATTACGTACAGGGTGGCCTTAAAACAAGCATCCATGGCCCAAAAAGCTCCGAGGGTCTCACAATAACGACATTCACGAGAATCGCGGCCCCGATCCCCACGGTTGTTGTGACTGTTGACATTTTTCAAAGTCGAAAAGGATCCGAGGGTCTAAAAGCAACTATGGCCAGTTTGGAATTTAGGGTTACAGTCCCTGGGTTACTAGGGAATGGCAATCAAAGAAATCTTGCAGCATCTTACATACCATGAACGTTGGGGACTACAACATTCTGAGGTTTCTCTGTGATTCAGAATTTAGAACTTTAGCAGACTTTAGCACCAGAGAATCGATGGAGTAGAGGACCACAGGCCCGCAGGACCACATGACCAACGGACACCATAGGACCAGAGGACCGGAACTGCCGGATCTGTTTACGTTCGCTTGTCGTAGCACATTCAACTGTTGTTGATGCTAGTCAAGTTTTTGACTGCTTTTTATTGCTCATCAGTTTTTTACGCTCGTTTTCGTGGTACGTCCGATTTGCAAATGAATGATGAGCTGATGCTGGAAACCGGACCACGAGACCAAAGACCAAGGGACCTCAGGACCAGGACTAGAAGACCACGAGGACCACGGAACCACCGCAGAACCCCTCATCCGGTTCGGGTTTCTGAAAATTGTTGCAACCTGGTCAGCGCACAGCAACGTGCGCCTTGTGCTTACACACCTGTCGGACGAAAAGAATGTGTGGGCAGGCGAGCTAAGCAGAAACCGCCTGCAGAGGTTGAATCATCGCATGCACAAATGAGAACGCTGTTTCCTTGCAGGCTTGGCATCGCCCAAAGCACGTCAAATTACATGGGAAAAAAATTGTCGCACGTAGCGTGCCTTGCAGCAATACACTTCACCCTGCTCTGTTCGCACAACTCGTGAACACACAGGGCGCGACCTGCTCGCAAACTATATAAAGGTGGGCATCAAAGCTCCGCGCAGACCCTTCGCACTCCCAATCAGTTCCTACCAAAAAGTCTCTTACTTGTTTAGAGCAGTTTGGTGCAAGCTAAAAACCCTTGGTTGAACTGTACGGGAATGGGGAATGGATTTGTGGATAATGACTCCTACCATGTGCGGTTCATTTTCTAATTTAGTCGTTAAACCGTTAAACCGTGGGTGCTCTTCTTTCTATTGCATAATGTTCATAATTGCTTTGGTGTCGCTGCTCGAGAGCTTTCTGGTCACATCCTTGTGGCACGAACGCGTGCCAGGCAAGCAAATCAAATCCTGTTGTGTCTGGCCAGGTTCGAGCAGGCCCAAGGTTCCAATGCACAACTAAAATGTGACATAGAGTGCACAGACACGATGATGGGTTCACCCCATTGTGGTCTTCCTTAATTTACAGGGGTACGTGCCGTCAGCGACGCTTGAGTCGGAGCTGTTAGGAACTTGACTATGTTTTTTTTATGGTGATGAAAATTCACTTGGCGCGGGGTGAGTCCAAACCAGCTCACTCTTTCTGCCGCGCTTTGCGGGGCTGGAATTGTTCGTGATGTGCTGCCCCTACCAACGGGCTGTGTTCACCCTGTGCCCCAGATTCTCGTACGTGTTGTGCATACAGCGATGTTGTGTGAGAGCTTTACGAAACGCATCTTTTCTTAGAAATGATTTTTGACATGACTTGAATAAGACTGTTTTGAGGCATGGATAAATTTGTCATCCAATGTGCTTACCACTAGGTGACATGGAGCGAAAGCAGGTTTGACAAACAGCCCGTTCTGTGGATTGTAAAAGGGTTGGAAAGGCGCATCGGCTGCAAGCCTGCAACACAGCTTTGCAACACTTTTTGCCAAATTAGCGCAATTCTCTTGTTGACCACAACTCCAAACGAAGAAGTGGCGCAATGGCAGAGCAGCCCCAGATTTCGTCATCGTCATCGGATGTCACAGCAATCCTCAACCGCGCCAGGCAGATCCACACAGGTCAGCAACACGAAGCTGCACAGAACCTGTGTTGGAGGCAGGGACAGGGAAAGAGGAGTACGCCGACGCCAGCCCATAGTGACCATAGTGGCTTGACGACGCCAGCGGAGGCACCGGACGCAGATGAAGCGGCCCGCACGGGGGTTGACGCAGATGCGCAAACATCGGGGCCAACCCTCTTGCAGCCCTTTTCGCTGCAAAACGACGCGGCTCTGGAGGTTACAGTGACAGCTTTGGGCATTAACCCCGCT
This sequence comes from Symbiodinium pilosum, assembly GCA_905231905.1. Classification (NCBI taxonomy): domain Eukaryota; class Dinophyceae; order Suessiales; family Symbiodiniaceae; genus Symbiodinium; species Symbiodinium pilosum. Next base: position 9,663 of record CAJNIZ010047996.1, on the reverse strand, counting down.
GACCACAACACAGTCCAGCAATGGAGCAGCCGGCCTCAAACAACATGGAACTCTTCGCCACGATGAGGGCCTATCACGGCTTTCCAGTACTTTGGCTTAAGAAGTGGGGCAAGGTACTCATACCTCCATACTTGCGAAGAAACTCTCCCAACGGCTCTACTGCCCTCGGCTTCGACGAGTGGTGGGAGTTGTAGAACCCCCTTTCATAATGTTGTTGCCTCCAAGCATCCTGCTGAGGTTCATCATAGCCAAGTGCCATTGAGTAGCAGCGCCTTAGTTTTTCAAAGACGGTGAGACCCTTCTGGGTCCGCGCTTGCAGGTCTTTAACATATTGGAGGGCGCTTATCTTCTTGATAAAAACCGAATTTGTGCCTCGCCAGTTCAAGACCGGCACGAACGGCTGAAGAGCTGGGAGATTCGGGGGGGCTAGCACGGATGGCTCGCATTCCTTTGGGATTTTATAGATACTGAACAGCCTCGCATGTCTTCAGGGCTAACGCCGCTCTATGTACTAGTTCTCGATAGGGCAAGTAGAAAGACGACGGCACGGTGGTATGCGTATGGTCCTGCATTTGCTCCTTCTTTTTTCGCTTACCTCTTCGGCTCGTCTGACTTGTGCTGCCCTCCGTTCCTGCTTGACTTGGCGCGCGATCATGTCCTGAAGAAGGCCCAGCCGACCCACTGGGAAGATGACTTGACGGCGAGCTTGGCATGGACGGCTGGACCTCTGCCTGGTTGATTGGCCCTCCAGCAGGGTCCTCTTCCTGCTGGGGTTCTCCCCTTGGATTAGCTTCTTCCACACCGAGCAGGTCCGCGACCGCATCAGTGTGGAATGTCATAATGAAGGACCCAACAGTGTCTTTGGGCAATTTGACGAATTTGGCGATCCAGACATGGCTCACTTGAAGGGAGTTGTGGATCGCTTCCATCGTCGCCCTCTCTAGATGAGGAGGCAAAGTGTGTATAACTCGCATCTTGCCCGCTAACCCTGCTGGGAGGGACTTTTCCATACTTGTGGGTTTCCCCTTCAGCTGGAAGGCATGTGCCTGCCACAGCTCATTCTCTTTTTGCTGCTCGCGGAGTAAAACTGTGCAAGAGGACTATGCCAGCGATAGGCGGAAGGTGCACGTACAATCTGTCGATGCGTTGATCATGCCCTTCGCCTACTGTGTAGACATGCGCCAGTCGAGCCCTACCAAGTGCAGTGTTTTGGAAATGCTGCATGGCCTCCAACAACACCGCTTCCCAGAACGCGGGGTCAACGAGCATCAGAAGGCTGGCACGGCGCTCTTTGACTGACTTGAGCTCTTTCAGTTGTTGCAGGTGTCGGGTAAAGAACTGTGCTACATGGCCGTAGTGCCGCGACCAGCATAGTGGTACGGAACTTTTCCAAGGAAAAGTTAGGGTCAGCCGCCTCCGTTACCCGCATGGCATTGAGGCAGGCTGGCCAGGATAACAGTTGCGAGAGGTTGCGCAGCGGGATCTTAATGGCTACCGCTGCCGTGTTGGGGGAAAGCGCACTGAGCATGTCAGCTGCGCAGAGAAGATCGGCTTCCTCCAGATTGCTGGCTAGTAACGCGGCGAATTTCTCCTTTGCCACCTGCTGTTCCTCCCATATACGTCCTTAGTCACGGCTGGGGTATTGAGAGGCAACTTAGGCGGTACCCACGACTGCCCGGCTAGCAGGCACGTTATGTGTTCAGACACAGGCTCGGATCCTTCGATTCTTGCTCCACGGTCGGCTGTTCACGCGGTGGTTCTTTGGCCTTCTCGTGATGGTCGGGGTGTCTCATCGAGGTGCCTGCTAGCGCCGGGAGGACTCCCTCCCCTGGCGCAGCGGGTGCTAGCCCATAGAGCTCCAATACTGTTTGAGGCTTGCCTACAACTGGAGGTGGCGGTGTCGCTCTGTATGTCTACGGAGGGGGACGGTGAGACGTTCGCCATGGTCATCTCCCGTATCAGGCTTAATTACGGGCTTATAATGAGGCAACCCTAAAATTTGCTTAGCGGAGGTCCTTCAGCTCTTGCAGCATTGCTTCAAGAGTTCTACCCTCGTGGAACCTCATATGAAAGTACCGATAGGGCACCCTGACCAGGGCTGGATATGACGTGCGCGCACTGGCGGCCACCTCCGCCGACACGGTTGATTTCTCAACTGGATGCGGGTTCCCCGAGGTAGGAATCCTACAGCATGAGATGGTGGCCTGACCAGTGGTTCGGTTGGAGTGGGGAATACCAGACCTGAAGTGCACCACCGCTTGGCCTGCGAGGCATGCGGCTGCTTGACCACTCGATTCGAGCACAAATCGATGGTTCTCTGTTAAATACTCCGACTTGCCGCACTCTGAATTTTGCCAACTCCTCGAACTGGAATTCGTGTTGGTTCAGACTCCTGCGGAAAAGAGGGTTCTATCTGAGCCACACCAATCTTTTCCTTCGCTTTCTTCCGTGTTTACTTCAGGCGCGCAATCATCTCAGCCTAAAGGTATAGAGCAGGCTGCTTCCGCATTCCAAGTGCTCTGCCCAGATGCGCAGGTCAGATCCAAGCGCACAAAGTCAAACATCCGGTTCGTCTGCTCTGGCGTTGCTAGTGCTCTACCAGGTGCTTAGGTCAGATTAGATCAGGCGGACAAGGCACATGTTCCCAGGCTGTATTCGACACAGATGCAGAAGGTCAGGCGCCTGATCACAGACGGAAAATACATTAGCCCTTTACGGCTTGCACAGGCGATCGAGGTCAGGTGGCCAAGGTTCAGACAATGCTCGGCGCAGGTACACAAGGTAGGCGCCCAGCACCCAGACTGAAGGTTGCGCAAGCACAGAGGGTCAACGTCCAGCGCAGGATGCGACTGTAGTTCAGGATATCTCCTCCGAGGAAGACAGAGACCTGGAATTGACCCTCTCCCGGAAGACCTGTGGAGTGCGTGGAATTGGCTGCTCATCACCAAACTGAACACCTTCAGCGAAAGACGCCTCCCCATCAATAAAGGACTGCGGCGTCAGGATCCTGATGCTCCATGGTTGTTCAAATCTGATGGTTCATCGCAGCGGGCGTCAACAAGTGCAGAGCTCCTTGCGACATATCCAGCCTGCGTGGTGTTTGCGCCGTACATTTCACCAGCGGGACTTGTGCTGCCTGCCATCACCGCCGGGACGGACAACCGGTCCAATCCGCAGGCAACCACGAAGGGTTCTTCCATGAAGTGGCCTCTGATGGGTATCCTCGCGCAGTTCTCAGCTTACTTGTTCTCGACAGGTTCCCGCCTGAGATTGCAGCGGCGTCCACATGAGGAAAATGTTGAGCCGATGACATTACCAACTTGCGCTTCGACGTTTCTCTTTGCGCAACAGGGTCGAAGCTTCTCTTGACATGCTGCCCATGGCCATCTTTGACGCAACGCAATCAGCCTACCGGGATTTCGAGCTGGCTCGCTCAAATCAAAGGCTGCAGAATCGTGTTCCTGCCCCAGCAACTAAGAAGCAAAAGCTGGCTGAGAAAACTAAGTGGTAGTCTGTCGCTTCACATGGGTTACACCCCACGCCTTTCGGTCGGGCTCTGTTCGTGTGGTTCCACCCTTGAACCGTCAGCGTAGGGTTGTGATTGAAAGACAAGGTTGGATCCGCGCCACCATTCAAAAGGAGTGTGCTCACAGTGCATCCTTTTGATATGCATCTTTTGATTGATTATCTTGATGGGAGTTTTCGTGAGGAAGATTTTGATTTTGATATGATTTGATTGGATGCTTATAGATTCGACTACATTTATAAAGATACCCATCTGGCTCAATCCGTTCTGACAAGCTCCTTGGGTCTCCCAATGGGTTTGTCAGGGAGGATTAGCTGGGTGGGTGGGTGGGCCCTCTTAGGTTTGGTTATGCATCCTTATGCCTGGCGAAAGCCTGAGGAAAATTCAAAACTTTTTGCCGGATTTAGTTTGGTTGGCAAACTCCATGCTTGAGTGATTTGATCGCATGCCAATTGCTTGACACTTGATGTTTTCGGTGATTTATGGCACAAGATTCATTTTGGTTCCCACCCAACCCGCCCTGTGTGCAAGCTGGATGCCCGTGTCTTCATTCGAACACATTTATAAAGATACCAATCTGGCTCAATCCGTTCTGACAAGGGCAGGTAGGTGGAACTGCGCAACCGAGACCATAGAGGCGGCCGTGGCTGCGCTTGGCGGGGGCACTGATAAGGTGCCTGAGCACCAGTCAGGTGAGGCGAGTTCGGACCTTGAGCCCCCATCGGAGGTTTTCTCGGAAGCGCCCGAAATGGAGGCCGACGATTTTGAAGAAGCTTCCTTTTATGCTGGGGGTCTTGGCTCGATTGTTCGCGTGGACAGCAGTAGCAATCTGCCAGTAGTTTTCCGTCACAGATCGAGTAGGGTAGTGCATATTTCCAGAGAGGATCATCCTGATGACGAGGGTGAAATGTCAGTTTTGGTATGCGGTAGGGTCGCGAACGCTAATTATGAGCGTTTGGATGAGTTACCTGCCGTGATTTTGAGCAAACGCAGCTCTTGCTGGGCGGGTCGATGAGCGGCCGAGCAGAAAGTATCATGCACCTTGCTGTTACATGAGATGCCGGGGGTCAGGCGCGCTTGCCTTTCATGTGAGTGCATCTTGATGTGACACTGAAATGTTGGGGGCCCGACAGCAGGCGTCCTTTCACGATGAATGATGAGCGCTTATTGGCCTCCCGTAGTTTTGGGCTCGGGCCGATCAGTTTAGGCCATGGCGGCAGTAGATTCCGAAGCGCTCTTCAAGGCGAAGCGCAGGCAACTAAAGTTGCCCGACGACGCTGCGACCAAAATGACTGCCAAGGGGTGGACAGCGTATGGCGCCTTTGCTTTTGCGGTCCCCGGTGATCCGGGCAAAATCTCCGATTCAGATTTTCGAAGCATTGTTTGCCAGCCTGTACTTGGGAGCGAGCAAGAACACGTGCCTAAGTTGAGGAGACTCCACTTCGAAGCATTCGCGATCACGGCTGCGGAGCTGAAGCGCACTGCCGAGGTGCAGGAGTCGGACCAACCGCGGAAGTTGCCAGCGGTCGAGCTTGCTGCGCGCTACGATGTTCTTCAGCAGAGGGTCAAGCCGCTGAGGTTGGTGGACAAGTTGGAGCCATCGCAAGCACTGGTCAATCATGCCGCACATATGTTGGAGGAGCAGAGAATCAAGTACGTCGAGTGGTTTCGATGTACCTCTCGTGCGCAGGAGGTGAATGCAGTGAAAGAAGATTCATCACTGAAGCTCCTCCAGAGTTCGAAGGAGGGAGCCGTCCTCCTGCGTGATCCGGAGTCCGGGTTGCGAGCCTCTACTGGCTCAGATCTTGAGGTCATGCAGGCGCTGCGCAGACGTGGGGCGGCCTATGATCTGGCAGCCATCATGTCCTTCGAGGCCCATGAGAAGCTCATCGATGCCTTGTTTTCAGAATATCGATGGGAGGTAACGCCGGGTCATCATCCTGTGTCTTTCTCCCAGCTGCAGATGGTGGACAGAGGGCCATCCGAGATGACGCGGTCAGGTTTGGCACCTACGGCCTCAGGGGGAATGCCCTTAGATGATGTCATAGTCCAGGTCCTTGCTTTGCCGGCCATCCACTGGATGCTGATGCCGAGCCGGCTCCAAAGCCGAAGCCGAAAGCCAAGCCCAAGCCGAGGGCTAAGGCTAAAAGTGAGTCAGCCGGGGATGAGGAGGCCAAGCCCCCTGCAAAGAAGAAACGTAAGGTTTTCTATCGCACGCCGAAGGGACTCTTCAGAGGTGTGGCTAGGGATAACAATGGGAAGGCCCTATGCTTTGACCATAACCTTGCTTGGTCAACGCAGCGGTGGTGACTCGTGCGCAAAGGGCCTCCACAGGTGCTGTTATCCGGACTGCTTTGCCACTGACCATACTTTCTTGACTCACCCAGCCTGCCTAGCTGGAAGGAAGCGTAAGGCCGGCTCGATGCAGGAGTCAGCAACGCATGCTGCCGACAAGTCGGTGCGATGCAGGCATATGAACGGGCTGGGGCCGAGGGGTCCAGGTACGGCGCCGGTGTCACGCCAATGAAGACTTGTGAGACGCAGGCTCATGAACGGGCCAGGACCAAGGGGTCCAAGTCCGGGGCCAGCGTCTATGCATCCTCGTCAAGGGGGCGCAGACAAGAAGTTTCATTTTCCATGCGAAGGTTTGGCCGAGGGGCACTCCCCTACTGATTATGCTCCAGGGATGGCTGAACATCTAGCAGCTTCTTTGTCAGAATCTGCCCCATCCAGGAGTCAGGCCCTTGAGCTTGTGCGCCTTCTTCCTTCAGAGCGGGCATGCAGGGGTGGAGAGGCTGTGGATTCACGATCCTTCGCCAGCGGTGCTTGGGCTAAAGATGGTGCAGTAGGCTTGAGACACAATTCTTCTTTATTTCCTGAAAGCACAAAGATTTTGACCGCCTTGATCAGGGAAGCCTCCCCGTCTGCCACGTTTTGTTCAGTGGCTGTGTTCAGTGATTTGAAGGCGGAACCACATATTGATTCCAACAATGATGAACGTTTCATACATTGGGCGTGGATCACTTCACGCCTCGCACAGGCGCGCGTTCGCCCATGGTCAAGCTTGATCTTCGCAAACCAGATCACCAGCGTATACTGTGGCGTGAAATTTAGCAGGCAGATGTGATATGGCTGGCGCCACCGTGCGGCACAGCCAGCAAGGCAAGGAGCATACCCATCAGCAAGAAGTCGCGCAAAGCCGGCGCCCCAACCCCTAAGCCCCTTAGGGGTTCTAGGTTCCAAGAGGGTTTCCCTTGGTTGCGAGGGGTTGCCAAGGATAAGGTTGCCAGCGCAAACACCTTATATGCCTTTGCAAGTGAAGTGTGGTTGTATGCGCAGAAAGCCGGACAAATCTCAGTAGCGGAGAACCCGGCTTCGTCGTGGATGTGGCAAACTAAGTGGTTTCGTCCTCTCCTAAAGATTGGTTTGTGGCACGAACCTCACGCATGTGAGTACGGCTCCCGCAGGCAGAAAAAGACAGGCCTTCTGTCCACCATTCCGTTGCCAGGAATGCACAAGGTCTGCTCGGGCAATCATGTTCATTTGCAGCGGGGGCCCATCAAGTCCAAACAAGGATGGTCCTTTGCTACTTCGCAGGAAACGGCGTACCCGCCTCAGTTTTGTAAGGCAGTTGCGCGTGACATTGCGATCGCCTTGCAAGCCAAAGGTTTTTCATTGCTGCAGGAGCCTGAGGCCACTCAGGCAGCGCACGCGTCCATTGCATCGCAAAAGCAGCCTCGCAAAGGTCGTGGACCCGTAGGGTCCCCCAGAGTATGCCACAAAGGTCGCAGTCACCTTGCCAGCGGAAGTGGATCCGCCTCAAGTCTGAAGAGATACCAGCCTCTGCGCCGCACGGCCTCCAGGGTATCCCCGTAGGATCAAAGCTACTGTGGAGTCGCGAGATCTTAAAAAGGGGGAATTGGGTTCGCGAGGTTGAGTACGGGATCTTTCATACGCATGATGTTTTTCTTGAAAAATCCTTGAAAATTGCCCACCCTTTTGATTCGCCCGTGTCTATGGATGCACCGAATATGAGGGCTATCGCAACCATCCTGTCTGAAGGAGTGGAGGGTACAAAGGCAAGGAGGAAGGCTGCGCTCGACCACTATCGTGCCAGGAAGGTTGCCCTTCAAAAGGAGGAGGTGGCTCTCAAGGCCAAAATGCATCCGGATGTCAGGGGTGTCCTAGACACTCCGCTGAATTTTCGCCCGCCACCTGGAAGGCAATAATTTCCGCCTGCAGCAAATAGGAAACGCCTGCCACTTTCAAAAAACGCCTTCCACCCCAGGATCAAAACCGCTATGTTGCCTCAAAATCCCACATTTAAAGCCTGGCATGTAGGGAACCCAATTAAACCCTGCATGTCTTCAGGAAATCATAATTCCCCCCCGTACCCTATGTATGCCACCAGATACACCCTATACGTCCATAAGTTCTACATGTATATATACCTATATATATACGCCCTAAATATATATATATGTATATATATATACGCATAGGTATATAGCCTTAAAAAGGGTTACGAGCCCTTTGTAGCCCTCTACAAACCCGAAACCCCAAACCTTGAAAATAACAGGCCCTTATAACCCAATGTGTCGGCCCTGCACGCAAAACTTAAACAAGTACATATATAGGCCAGATCGCCACGCAAGGCAACAGCTTGTGCAAGCAAAGATCAGTGTATGGGGTTCGCATGGGGTCCGTAGGATATGTATGTAGGGGTTTGATTCACGCGTGCGCATCGTCACAGAGCTCCCCGCGAGGTTTTGTAGTACTTGTGTATAGGCCTTCGCAGAGGGATCAAGAGATCTGTAAACGAGTATATTCCCATGTATACCGAGGCGGTTTGAAGGTGAGATCTTTCATACTTGTGAAGATTCAATAACTGCCTGTTGCTACAACATGCCATGCTAACATGGAGATCTGCGCCTGCTTGCTAGAAGCAGGGAACAATTCTGTGTGTATATACTATAAGGCACATGCCTCTGAATATGCTCAAGGCACATGCATGGGCTTTCACTTATGGAAGCTGCGCGACAGGCTACTGTAGGTGTATATAGATAATCAATGAAAAAATCAATTTGCTGGGCAAAGCATCCTGCAGGGCATTTTAAACTTGTAACTTTATACATTTGCTTTTCAAATGCATCAGGCTTGAAAAGTGTGTATTTAAACATAAACGCTGCGCATCTTCGCACGAGGGGGAAAATATCTACCAAGTACTAAGCAGAAACTGCAAGCGGAGAGCACTTATATATATATATAGACATGGTACCCACCCACAAAAAAGTACCTTTTGTATCTTTTTGTAATATGTATAGTTCCTGCGCATTGAAAATAACCTATGTACCTACCTTTTTATATGGTACCCCTCTAGTATCCTTTTCTCGAAAACCTATGCTTCCATAGTGTTTCTATTTCACATATATGAAAGAGAAGGTGTATGTACATATATATGTATAATGGGATAAAGAAAACATAAGAAATTTCGCCGAAATACTGAAATTTCAGCATTTTCCAGGAGCCAAGAACCAAGATTCCCAGAAACAAAATGTTAGAAATCTTGGTTCTTGTTTCCCAGGAAATACTGCAAATTTTGGAAAATATATACGCAAATTTCAAGATTTTCAAAGACCGAAGAACCAAAATTCTCTTAGAAGAAGGTGTTCTAGCAATTTTGGTTCTTGGTTCTTGGTTCCTAGGAAGTACTGAAATTTCAGCTAAAATACTGCAATTTCCGTATTTTCCAGGAACCAAGAACCAAGAACCACGATTCTTAGAAAAAAACTGTCTGGAAATCTTGGTTTTTGGTTCCTAGGAAATCCTCAAATTTCAGTGTTCTCCATATGTAAAAAATTGGCTTTGAGATAGTATATTTGCGAATGCTGTAACATACGCATTTTTATTTCGAATATATAGTCTCAACATATTGAACTGAGTAAATATCACAGTTATATGTTTATAATTAAGAGCATTTTCTCCAAACGTAGCAAAAGTGTCGTAATTAAACGCACGGAGCTCCAGCTCCAGCTGATTCTATTGAATTTCTTTGGGATCAAAAGACACACCTGCAAGCTCTCAAGTCAATTGGATATCTCGTTTATCTTCATTGTGGAGAAGAGACTTCTATTCCG
>CAJNIZ010047995.1:14227-29976 GCA_905231905.1 Symbiodinium pilosum | reverse complement strand
TTTTCCATTATCTCTATGTAACCCCCTATGTTACCACTATATAACCCTATATTACCCAGTACACCCCATAAGTCCCTAAACCCTAAACCTTATAACCCTAAACCCTAAACCTTATAACCCTAAACCCTAAAGCCAGAACCTTCTAACCCTAAACCCTAAACCGCTAACCTTCTAACCCTAAACCTTATAACCCTAAACCCTAAACCCTCAACCCTAAACCTTATAACCCTAAACCCTAAAGCCAGAACCTTCTAACCCTAAACCCTATAACCCCAAATCCTAAACCTTCTAACCCTACACCCTAAGGGGACCTTTTGGCCCCCGCACTACTCTGGGCTAGCGGCCGCCCCAGGGCCGGAAGCCAAGCTCCCGCGCTGTGTCCTTTTCGTGTTATCGGGGTGGAGGGGGTTGTAGCGGGGGTTATATAGGGTTTAGGATTTAAGGGTTTAGGGTTAAGGATGTGAGGGGTTGAGGGTTTCAGGGTTTAGGTTTTAGGATAAGAGTTTGGGTTATATAGGGTTTAGGAGTTAAGGGTTTCAGGGTTTTAAGGGTTTAGGATGAGAGTGATGTCCAGAGGGGTGGAGCGTGGTTTGAGCTTGAGTGTCTTTGGTGGTTTTAGGGTTGTATGATGAAGGGTTCTAAGGCTCGTCTACAGGGATATATATATATATATACATATATACATATATATATATGTATATATATATATGTGTAGAGAGAGAGAGAGAGAGAGAAAAACAAAACATATGAAATAATCTAAACTCCTGGTAAACCCCTTCATAGCCCCTATAGTACTACCCTATATAATCCCCTATATAAACCCTTACGGGGTTTTGACTATGGCTCCTTTGGGGTTGGGGCATGGGGTGCTGGGTGTCAGTTTTGGGGTGCTCGCTTGTGTTGAAGGAAGTGGATGACAGCGTGTGCCTGCGTGAGGTTTGCTTCTTATGAGCATGGTCTTGTTTGGAGTATAGCTACTGCTATAGTTGCTGAGTTGTTGTTTACAGTAATCCTCCAATGAATTTTACCTATTTGCTCCCTTAAGATTAAATACAGGAACCTCAAACGGTGTAAATTGCTAAAGTTGTAGTAAAGTCCTAACATGAGTGGATAATACTTATGCTTCGCCTCCAAGAAGTCTTTCAGCGAGGTCAAAAAATTCAGGGAATGCCATCTAAGAGGATCGACTGTAAAACATGGGCTCTTGTAGGGGCCTTAGCCTAGCTGTCCTTACGGAATATGGTTCTTATATCCCTCATACATACTTTTAAGGACCCTAGGATAGAACTGAAGCCTACACCCCGCAACCCCAAGTCCTGAACCCTAGCACCATAGGCTATTAGACCCTAAACCTGCCCATTAGAACCCCAATAAGGGTACCCTTAAGGTCTAAACCCTATCCAACCCCACCATAGTAGTGTCCATTCTCTTTTCCATTATCCCTGTACAACCCCAATATATAGCCTAATTTCCCATCCTGGTAGAGGAACTAAACCCTAAACCCCCCCCAAAGATCCGTCCTCCTCGCGCCAGGGAGTGGTGGTTCGCAAATGCCTGGCTAGCAGACCCTGAGCCCCAAACCCGTTAGGGTTTAGGGTTTAGGGGTTTAGGGTTTAGAGGTCTAGGGCCCAGCTTAAAGCAGACCCTGGGCCCAAAACCCTGAATGGTAATTATAGTACTTGTAGTAAGGATAGCAATTAGAGCAATGCTAATAATTTTTCTGATACTGGTAGTTATAATAGTTATACCCAGTTTACAGTTTAGGTTCTAGGGCTCGATATGGTAGGACCTGCACTTTATGGTCTCAAGCTTTAAGGTTTAGGGCCTGGCCGCTGCGGAACTTCTCTGCGTTTACAACATGCATCTTTAATTTTTGAACTAGGACTATGTGTACGACCCAATACGCGAAAAACAGCAAGTTATCCACTCCCCTACTTACATGGACCCCCTCAGTCTGACACACCATATAGACACTCAGGGATACTCCTCAGGAACCCAATCTGCACTTGCCAAGCCACCATAGGGAAGTCTTCAGAACGTTTCATGATGGATCCCATGGAGCTTTGTCAGAACAGGGTACCCCGGGAGAGTGAGAGTAAGAGCAAGAGCCAGAGTAAGAGCCAAAGCATAAGAGTAAGAGCAGGAATGATGATAATAAGGCTGTAGAATAATGCCAATAGTAGCTGAAAAGAATGGACATATCAGCCATAGTAGTCAAAGCCATAGTAGTCAAAGCCCTACAAATACAGACAGATTATGCAGGGATCATAGACTTCCCCCTTAATGACTCTTTCGGGTTCCTCGCTGGGTAGGTACTGCACACGGATTATGTAGAGTCTCACTGGTTTAAGATGCCGTGAAAGTTGAAACAACATGGACCTTCTGGAGGAAACTGGTGGGTTTGTGCCTTTCTTGGCGCGTTGCCGACAAAAAGGACTAAAGTATGCTGCGGTCTATGCTGGATACCCCTTTTCAGGGAAAATCCCAGAACGGAAATTTGAGAAGCTTCCAGGTGGCACTGAAACCGTGAACCCTGAACGGTTTCGGGTTTTGTGCCTAGATTGACTTAGGGCTGGCGGCTTAACCAAAAAGAAATCCTCCTCACCTTACCCTAGGGGTCCAAGTACCCAATAATCATATACTTACCCAAAATCTGTACTATAATTGCTATTACCCTAAACCCAAGTACCTAAGTATTGGGTACTTGGAATCTTGGGGTTACCTAGCTTCTTCTACCTCACACCTACTTCAGCGGCTATGGAGGGTATCGGTTGCAGGGCTCCTACCCCTTGAGCCCCGAACCTTGTAAAAGCCTCAATATGCTAATATCAAGCCAAAAAATCACTTGTGTTACCCTAACACTCCAAATAGCCCAATGTAGGTCATATTTATAGACTTTGGGGCGCAATGTAGGTATTAGTTGTAGACATGGAGCCCTAGGGTTATACTGGTATACTACACTCTGTTGGGCATATGGAATGTTCAGGGGTTGCGGCGGTTAAAAGCAGGAGGAGGGGATCAATTACAAAGAGTATGCATGGGGACCGAAAGGTAAGGAGAGCAGCGGGGTGGGGGTTACCAAAGCTCCTCTTATTTGCCTAAACACTAATGGTAATAATAATAGTAATATAGGAACCCTAAACCCTGAAGCCAAACTACTTGGGCTCAAGACTTCGCGTTCTGCGTTCAGCAGAACTACAAGGATGTGTGGGGCAAGTCTCAGGGTTGCATGACGCTTGGGCTCAGGGTCTAAAAAAATTCAGGATGTAGATGTGGTACTTTCCCTAAGTGGGAGAACCCCAATATAGACCCAAAAATACTATAGTCCTTATCATGGGGACCTCAAAAGAAGGTACCCCTAATTTTAAGAAACCACTAAGAAACCACCATGTAGATTCAGGCTTTCAGCTTCTGCTTCCATAGTACGAATGCGATGTCTCAGCCGAGGAGGCGCAGCTTAGATAGGGTTTAGGGTTTTTTGGATTAGGGGAGCAAACTTGAAGAAACATACAGGTGTCAGTGCTCAAGTCATGAAGTTGCTCCAGACATCCTCACATTCTCTTCGGCTAGCTATGGTTTTGCCAGCTATTACGGCAAAGAAACAAAATGCCTAAACAAAACCTAAACCCTACATCCCTAATCCTTCAGATTCCGGAGTTCGGATTCTGGGGATTAACGATAATACCTCCGCCAAAAAAGAGCATCAAATGGAAAATCATCTGGAAAGCGAAATGGAAACTAAGACAATATATAGTACGTTTGAATTTGCCACTCAGGCTTCGAAGTAAACCCTTCTTCTGTTCAAAAACCATGAAGGCATCACGATAACGAAGTCAATCACGTCCTATCAAAAAAAGACGCACAGAAAGCCGCCCCTCCAAGGTACCGGATCTAAGTAAGCAGAGGCCTTAGAAACAGCACACAGCAATCCACACAACCCTCCCGCAGCCCTGTCTTGTACTTCCGACACTGCTAAGGCTGGCTGGTTGTTGGTAAGCAATGAAGAAATGCAAGCGAAAAGGGGAAAGTACTACATTATGTTGGTTGATATGCAACAGGGATGGCTCTTCTCATCTCCCACAGTGGGGTTTAGGGTTGAGGAAGGCCCTGAACGGCGTCATGGTAATTGAGCACGAGCTGCTTCAGTGTCCTGGCAGGGGAAAAATGGATATTCTATGATACCTAACCCTCGCTCTTCGAATAACCGCAAAAAGATACTATCTTGCAACATTGAGGGAGTTTGTTCTAAGGGTCCTTCTAATGAAGGGACCACTGGGAATACACTTCCTTAAAAGAAGATCCCAACCCAAAGGGCAAAAATACCTTGTGGCTGTTTTGGGGACCAGAAAGCTCAGGCAGTTTAGGGTTTAGGGCTTCGGGTCCAATACCTTCATTGCTTGTACGGCAACTGGAGGCAGATCTAAATACTATGAGGGAACCGCATGGGGCCTAAATAGGCGTTCATATCAAGCATGAGGGTGGTCAAAGGTTTTTCGTTAGGGCTTTAGAGTTCAGGGCTTGCTGTAGGGATTTACGTTTGCAGGTATACTCTAGCTTCAAGAGTGCCCTACGTAGGGCAGTCTGACTAGTCCTTTCCACAACACGAGACACACCACAACTTCCTCAAGAAGACTCCGTACAGTACCTTCCGCTCCGCAAGAACACTTTTGATGTCTCCGAGCTAAAGACGACGCATAATTCATGAATCAACTATCTGTTAACTGCTACCCAAAGGGTCCAAGGACCTAAATAATGGGATTTTAGAGCCCAAATACTATAATATGAATGGTATTTGGGACCTAAAACACTATTATTTGGGTCCTTGGACCCTTAGGGTTAGGTATCAGCCTGAGGTCTCACTCGTGAACGCCGCCACACGGTTTAAGGTTAGGGATTAGTGTTTAGGGTTTAGGGCTTAGGGTTTGGGGTTTAGGTGCGTGTCTTTACTTGGGTTGAGCGTTTAGGCTGTCATAGGCCTTCACTACCTCTCAGGGTTGAGGGTTTCGCTTTTAGGCTTTAGGCCTGTCCTAATTGCACCTGAAGCCTGACACTGGCAGGATTTTCAAGCAGTGGGTTGCTATCACGTCCCCAGGGCTTGTACGTGATAGCCAGTTTTTTTTCGGTTTAGGGTGTGAGGTTTAGGGTTTAGGGGCTCTTACTAATCCCTAAGGGCCCCAGGACCCAAATAATAGGGCTTTGGTGGCCACGTATCATTAGCATTATAGCATTTGGGCTTAGGAACTGTGCAAGCTGACAAGCTCGCAAAGTAGCAAAGAAACTTGGTATAGGGCACCTGGACTCTCAGGGATAGGACTGCATGACCCTAAGTACCCTAAACCTTGGGAATTATGGTAGCATAGTAGAGTAAGGTCATGCAGGGTTTTTAATATCAACAGTAGGGAGTCTTTCCTGTTTGGGAGACTTTCAACTCTAACTCTGACTGTCTGAGCTACGGGCTAAATTTAGGTTGGGGGGGACCTTTAGGGACTATATGGGGTGCTGGGGGAACCTCTTAAGGGATATACTACAAATTGGGTCCGTCCAGGGCTTATATGCTCATAGCCCTAGGCCCCGTGCTAATCCCTCATTTCACTCCATAGAACTCACATGCGCTTTAGGGTTTAGGGCTTAAGGTCTTTCAGGAAGCGTCAGACTTTGCTTTTAGACATCTGATATTTGTTCTTGAAAGTTGTTGGTCCCTTTGTGGGGTTCTGCAACCCAGCATGTCAAGCTGTATCCTCAACCCTATGTCCTATTGTAGGGTTTGAGGTTTAGGGTTTAGGGGCCCTAAATCCTAAACCTTAAGCCCGGGACCCCACAACTAAACGTAACACGGCCACCCCCTCAAAGGCCCAAAGCCCCTGCACATTGTCAACAAAGCCAGTATTCTACACAACACATCCCATATCTAACCCTAAATAGCCCCTCCATATGAGCTATAGTCTAAACTCCTAGTATCCCCCTTCATAAGCCCTGTTATAGTCCCCTCTATACTCCCCTATGTAGCCCCCTTCCGCCTTAAGGGGTTTTAGGGTTTAGGGTGTAGAGTTCAGGGTTTAAGGTCTAGAGCTTCGGGCTTATTATGTTCCACTACGACCCCTATGCGACCCTTAATTCGCCTCGATGATCAATAGTGATCTCAACTTGGGGTTAGCCTGGCGGGAGGTAGGGGGCCGCATGCCCTGAACTCTAAACCTGAACCGAGTGGCTACGGGAACTCATAAGTTTCGTTCCGTCCCGTGTAAGGGTTAAGGGTTGACAGGGCCTTCGGGCCGAAATAATATTGAAATTAGGGCCGTAATTATCCATAAGGTTTCACGGTGTAGGGATTACAACCATACCGTACTTGCAGGAGGAATATAGGGGGATAGTATTCTCACTTACTCGGGCTGTGACACGCCTTCTGGTCCCCTCATCTCTTGTATAGAAAAGGCAACAAACTGCCGATGCTAAGCAACCTGCATGACCCTAAGTACAAATATCTGAGAATAGGGCCCTAAACCCTAAACCCCAAACCCTAAACTCTAAACCCTACGAGACAGAAGAAGGGTCCTGTCTGGGCCGCACCAGTTCTCCACGTGCTTGACCTCTCCTCGAGGAGTAGGCCTCACCAGTCCCTAAGGGTCCAAGGACCCAAATAACAGTGTTTTAGGTCACAAATACCATTCATATTATAGTAATTGGGCCCCAAAACCCTATTATTCAGGTCCTTGGACCCTTTGGGAGTGTTATCTGCGATTTAGGTGTCACATTTCGGCTATAGTCTTAACTCCTATCAAATTGCTTTATAACGTTTATTGGAAGGCTTACAGGGGGTTATTGCTTTTATAGATGGCTTGCAAAAGGTTGGAGAGTTTTCTGGAGGGTTCGTAGAGGGTTTATGAAGGTTTCATGGAGTCTTTGGTGGTAGCTTATGAAGGCACCCCCCTTGTCCTGTGGTCCCGGTCCCGTGGTGAGGGTTTATAGAGGGTTTGAAAGAAGGTTTTTATCCAAAGGTTTCACGGAGAGTTCATGGTTTTGGTAGGCTATAGATATGGCTTATTCCTAGATGGGGACCATACCATAGGGAGGGGGAGTGGAGGGGGGGCTGAGAACGCAGAGGACGGACGCATATAACCCCCGTTGAACGAATGTAGACTATAGCTAGTTTAGGGGTCAGGGTAGGCTCCTCAGAGCCCTCAGGGCTTGAGGGCGTTGGGTTTACGGCACGGGGTTCAGGTAGATGCCCGTACACAAGGCTTATGTTGAATCCATATATGGGGGGTGTGGTGGTTTAGCCAAGTAAGGTACTACTCTTCTTGTATATGTTCTACACCAAAAGAAAATATGTTCTTACTCTCAAGTGAGGCCTTTCATATCTCTACGAAAATGATGAAACTGTGGGCCATTGACCAATCAATCCTTTTATATATACCTATCATCTATCTTTTCTGCAAGGATTCAGAGCCTAGGTTTTAAGAGCAATTCCTGGATGGCGGCTTCCCTTTGGGGCCTTAGGCCTGAAGGGGTAGGTAAGGGATGCATTACATATACATACCGGGTTCTAGGGGGCTCTTTAAGAATTATCAATTATCAATGCCTAGGCGAGGTCCAGACATTGCATCTACCCCTGAGCTGCCTTGTGACATCGTCGTTGCCACTCTCAATTGCCGTATGAGGCTTTCAGAGAAGCTTCGTTTTCTGAAGCCTGCTCCCAATAGCCGAGGTTGGTGCGCGATAGCGTGTGCAGTGGTTTAGAGCTTAACGAAAGAGTAAGGTCTCAGAGTTTAGGGTTTAACCCTTGAGGCTTGCAATTTCTCACGAATCCCGAAACGCCCAGACCCCCAAAGTGAAGAAACACGTTTGAAGCTGGCAACTACTGGGGGAAGCTCTTTGGTATGTGCGGTTGCAATGGGGTGTTTCGTTGTAAGGGGGATCCGACATGGGCTCGGACAGCGTGCTCAGAACCAAGTCTTTGTTGTAGGCATCCGAGAGCAGCTTGCGCGGAGAAATCTTCTTGCCCTTGGGCATTTCCAGAACTGCTGCAAAGCGTGCCTGAAAGTTGCAGACGTCCAGGATGCGAAAACAAGGCCGAGTGCCTCACTATAACCCCAATATATACCCTATCACTGTAGTAGTTTCCCATTTTCTTTTCCATTATCCCAATATTACCCCAATATACTATAATAGTTTCCATTTGCTTTTCCATTATCCCAATATAACCCCTAGTGCTCGATCCCAGGCCGCGATTACAATCCCGTCACCTGGTCCTCCTTTTTCCGCCAGAACAGAGGGTCCTCTCCGCAATCAGCCAAGGCACCCAGTACAGCAAAAGCTGTAAAGGATCCCGTGAAAAAGAAACAATACTGTTGTTCGGGTTTTGCCCGCAGAGAACTGCAACATTTTCGCAGAGTATACTCCTGGGAACAACGCTGTTACAGGCTGTTGCTTGGTGGGGGCAATACCGAAACTGTTGCTCATCTTGGCTTCTGCCGTCAGACGACTTCTTGTGTTTACATAGTATAAAGCCCGCACCTACTAGTCCCCCCTAGAATGAGGCGTACATACAACGTGGGAGGCCCGCATTTGGTAGATAATATGTCCATCTGTATATATACAGAAGTATATATTTTCTATAAATATATGTATATACATATATATATATACATATACATTACCCACAAACCTTTAGTGCCCCCTTCAAAAGGACCCTGGCACCCCAAACCTCTCGAAAACGCAGCGTGCGAGGCTCCGGCTGCTTGGTGCGCAATGCCGGCGCAGACTGCGCATTGAAGAGGCGGGCCTCGTTTAGGGGTTTAGGGTTTAGGGGTTTAGGGGTTTAGGGTGTAGGGTTTAGGGGTTAGGGTTTAGGGTTGAGGTTTTAGGGTTTAGGGTTTAGGGTCCCCTGAAAGGGGATCTTTAAACCCCCAACCCCTATGTATCCCCATAAGTCCTTAAAGTCTTTAAGGATTAGGGTTTAGGGGTTAAGGGTTTGGGGTCCCCTGAAAGGGGGTCTTTAAACCCCCAACCCTTATGTATCCCCATAACTCCTTAAAGTCTTTAAGGAGTATAGGGATACATAAGGGTTGGGGGTTTGGCTTCAGGCTTTTGAATTTCAGCATTTAGCAAGATTAGTTGTTGAGAGTCTTGGATGTCTAGCTGGACCTGCAGGATTTGGGCCTAGGGTTTGGGATCTAGAGTTTGGCTTACGAAGATTACAGTTTAATCTTGTGAGGTCAGGGCCCGCACCCCAAACCCTAAACCCTCAACCCTAAACCCTCAACCCTACACCCTGAGCCCTAAACCCTCAACCCTGAACCTTTAACAGTCAGGGCTTGAGTTGAAGCCTAGGACTCAAGGTTTGCAAATTGGGGTTGGGCTTCACCTGTCTTTTTTTAGTCTGGAAAACCACATCAGATCCAGGTAGGGATGAAGGTTTAGGGTTCAGGGTTTGGAGTTCAGGGCCTTTAGGGTTTAGGGTTTAGTGTCAAGAGCCTGTAGGGTCTAGGGTTTAGGGCCTATAAGGGTTCAGGAGTACACGTGAAACCCTGAGCCTTAACCCCAGCCCCCAGCCCTTAACCCTAAACCAACCCCAACAAACACCCAAATCCCATAAATCCTAAACCCTAAGCCGAACCCCTACAAACCCTAAACCCTACACTCAACCCCTCAAAACCCTGAACCCTAAGCCCAAGCCCCATAAACCCTAGGTTCAACCCTGAGCTGGCTTTTGGATTTTGGGTCCGGGGTTTGTGCTCTGGGGCTTGGAGCTTCTGAGGGGAGGGAGTCTGCATAGGATTTTAAACAATTTAGAGTTTAAGGATGTAAGGATTTAGGGACTAGGGTTTGGGGATGAGGGATTTAGGAATACTGGAGAATCAGCTGGAAACGAGTATGGCACATTTAATAAAAGCTACTGTACATGTAGAGTACACTCCCGCAAACTAACATGGAAACTCAAATAGCCCCCTTTTAAAGGGACTGTAGTCCTTATAGGCACCCTTTTGGGTTTCCATGTTAGTTTCCACGAGTGTAGGGGTTATAAGGCTTTCGGCATGAAAAGAGGAACGGAAACTACTATTTAGGGTTTGGGGGTTCCGGTAGCCGGGGTTCCTTGGGGTTTTAAAGGTGTAGAGTACTTGTGGTACTTGTATCAACCTTCCCTTGAGCCCTAAACCGTAAACCCCAAATGTCAACAAGAGCCCTACAAATGTTTGTCCTCGGGCGCTGGAAGAATGGAACCTAGAGTCGACAACGCATTCTTCCATTCCCCCATCCCTAGCTTAGGGTAATTTAGGGTTTAGGGCCTAAGTAAACGCTATTCAATGCCGTAGATTCCCTTTCTTGTCTTTCATTGCCCTTTACCCCCCCAAACCTGCAATCCTTTCTACCAATGAAACACTACCTCAAACTCCTACGCGCTGCGTTAGTTTCCCTGTCTTTTACACTACTTGCCCGTACCAGTGCATCACCCCTATCAACTCCCTACGTTCTCCCTAAACCCTATACCCTAACCCCCCTATAAACCCCCCCACCCCCCCACCAAAAGGGACCCCATAAAGCCCAAACTCTGAACCTTTGACTGGGCTGTGTTGTTAAGACACCTCTACCACCTTTCCATGATATAGATAGAACATGGACACTTGCAGGGCTTTGGGGTTTAGGGTTAAGGGGTAGATTGAGCATGCACTTCTCCAGAATCACAAGAAGGTCCCCTAGACCCCATATTCTATCTACTTACGGGAGACTATGCGTAGTAAATAGCATTCCCCAAGGGTTCAAGTATTGGGAACTTGGACCCGTAAGGATAGTAAATAAGAGGCTTATGATATAGAATCAGTCCCGCTTAAGTGAGTAAAACGTGGAAGTAGATAGAATATGGAATTCTCGAAAAAACAAACTTAAGAAAACCGCAAAAACGATCTACTTCAGGGGGACTATACACGGTAAATAACAGGCTTATCAAACCTAAACCCTAATCCATAAATCCACAACGCCAATGTAGACCCGTGATGGATAAACCCCCTCCTTTTAAAGGCCTCAATATTAGGATCCCGACTATAATTCTAATTCAGGGTTCTACAGTACTTACCCCTAACCCGCCCCCTAGACCCTAACTAGACCCTAAACCCTAAACCTCAACCCTAACCCTAAATCCCTAATTCCCTGAACCGTGACCCCTAAACCTATATCATCCCCTATCTAACCCCTAAACCCTAACCCCTGAAGCAAGCCCGCCTTGTTTTTCTCCTCCTGCATCTTCAGCGGATCGAAGCGCTTGGCCCTCTCCTGATCTAGGGTTTAGGGTTTAGGGAGTTTGAGAGTGAGTGTCTAGAGACTTATGGGACTAGGGTCTAGGGTTTAGGGATTTAGGGCTTGTATAGGGAGTTCAGGCTTTAGGGTTTACGTAGGAGGGTTAGGGATGTAGGGCTTATATAGAGAGTTAGGAATGTAGGGTTTATGTAGGGCTCTAGGGGTTCAGGGTTTAGGGAGTTTTGGATTTAGGGTTTAGAGAGTTAGGGGTTTAGGGTTTAGGGAGTTAGGGATTCAGGATCTAGGGTTTATATAGGGAATTATGTGGGGGCTTGGGGTTTAGAGTGTTGGGGATTTAGAGGGTCTAGGGAGTAGGGTTCAGGGAGTTGGGGATTCTAGGGTTTGGGGACCTAACATTTAGGGTTGAGGTTTTAGGGTTGAGGGTTAGGCTTTAACTTCGCAAACGGCCGTTGAATGCAAACTTGGGACTCGTTTCTATATGAGCCGCCATTTGACCGGTGGCGTGCTGGTGGTTGAACCAAGTAAGAACTCCTTCCCCATGAAATCACAAGCCGCCAAAAACATACCATCGTACTTTATGTTGGGGACCAAACCCTCAGCCGTGTATGGCATTCCCAAGACATGTAAACCTCAAACTGTGTACAGTATCCCCAAATAACGCACCAACCCGAATAAAACCTATAGTCCCCCTTAAGTAGATAGAATATGGCCTTGGGTATGTTATAATAAGATCCCCATATACCCCATACTCTATCTACGTAAGGGGGACTGTAGCTACAGGTCTAATCAGCTTGAGGCTTCAGACGCTTCAGCCTTCCAGGGTACACTCGACGCCAACTTCACGTAGACTATCTGAGCTACAGTCTAAACTCCTTAAATGGTGGTTATAAAGGAGCTTATATAGGGGACTACCAGTGGGGATATTCAGGGAATCCTAAGAGTTAAGACAGTAGCTCATCTGGATTCATAATCTTGGTCGGCACACGTCTGCAGGTGCCGGGATATCCATCGACGACTTCACTTTCGATCTCTTCGCCGAGGATGCGCTGCGCCACCACCATGAAACCACGATGGGTGGACTGATCTGGTATAGCAAACCATGCCGTTTGGAAAGCCCGCATTCGCACGATGTCCGTGACAAAAAGTTCCGCTTTCGGACAGACCGGCCCGGTACTGGACCAGGTCAAGGGGATGTGAGATGTCAGGTAGCCAGAGAGCCATAATTCAATAAGATACCCTCCCTCATGATAGAATCCCTCATGGGTTGAGGGTTTGAGGTTTTGGGGCTTAGGGTTCAAGGTTTTTGGGTTTAGGGTTTGAGGTTTTGGGGCTTAGGGTGTAGGAGAGCCAGCCCACCCTAAGCCCCAATCCCTACATACCCCCTACTGTTTATAACCCCAGAAACTCCGTTGAAGGATTCGGAAACCCCACATGATGCAGTAGTTTCCATCTCCCTGTCTAAGCCAATATATACCCGTGAAGCCCTTCAAGGGACCCCTAAACCCTATATAAACCTTTTTCACCTTCATATAAACTCTTTCAATCCCTTTAACGGAACCCCTTAACCCTAAACCCTAAACTCTAAACCCTAAACCCCTAAACCTTTCAGCCCTTTACCGCCCCGGTCTGAGGCCCATGCAAGATCTCCCGCAGCCATGGCCCCTTCTGCCTGAGCTTGATCAGACTTAAGGTTAACGCTTTAGTGCTTAGGGTTAAAGATTAGGGTTTAGGGTCAAAGTTTAGGGTTTAAGGTGTACGGTTAAAGTTTAGGGTTTAGGTTTTAAGGTTTAGGGTTATATGGCTTAGGTTTTAAGGTTTAGGATTTAAAATTTAGGGTTTGGGTTGCCAACGACTAGGGGTATAGCGGGATATGTAGGTGTTAAGGGTTACGGACCCCTCTATACTACCCGCTCCAATCTTCTCCCTTAGTCAGGCTGAATTAGGAACAGTGAAGAGAGGCTCAATTGGGAGCAAGTTTGAAGCCATGACTGGAGCGCGGCGCAGCCGGGGCTTTATACAAGGGTATGCGGGGACATCTGGTGTTCAGGGGTTCGAGTGATACTTACCCACATCCAGCTGCAAGTAGAGCGCCAACTGCCAGTGCCAACTGCAATAAGTCCCCTAGGTCCCTTAAGTATGATGACTTGCAGTTGAGCCATGACTACATTCGGCCCCCGGGCCTTCGAGTAGGATTCACGTACTAGGGTTTGGTGCCGGGGCTGTTGAGGTATCAGGGCTCAGGGTTTACGTCTGAACCCAAAACCTCTCGAAGCTTCTGATCTAAAACGCCTGTACACTGAACAATTCCTAGGCTCCCTATATGGGGCCATGGGGACGGTATAAGGCTTTAGTGTTTCGGTTTTAGGGATATGGGGCGAACCATATAGGGTGAGCACGCTCCGTGGCCACAACACGACGAATCCCAATCAGCATCAACAAATCAAAGTGCGAGAGAAACGACACCGAGAATCTGTCCGTTAAGAGGGGTTTTGCAGGCTATGAAGCCCTGTTATGGGCCTTTTGCGCCTACCTTGGCCTGAACCCTGAAACCTAGCTGCTAAACTGTTGGGCGCCCTGTATACCCCATTGTTCTGAAGCAAACTAAACTCGAAGTCATCCTCTAGTTCCCATTGTCCTTTAAAATCCTCTACAGCCCCCTATCCCTGGGAACCCGCAGGGCTTGCATATCCTTTCTGTTGGCTCCGTCAGTATAACCCTTCGCACACGGACAAAGTTTCAGTCCTTGCGATGAACCTACTTATCAAGCCACCCTGACCCTTCAAATAGACCCTCAACCATATCTGTAATCCCTATTAACCCTAAAGGAGCCAAGCTTCCATTCCATGGTGAATTATCTTCTAGGGTTAAGGGTTTGGGGTTTAGGGTTTTGGGTTTAGGGCTTAGGGTTTCCATGCTGAATTATCTTTTCCATTTCTTTCTCCACTATCCAAACCCCTGACCCCTCACTCTAAATCCTAACCCCTACAGAAGCCCTACACTCTACGTTTCCCCGATAGCCCCTTTGGAAAAAGCCTTCATAGTGGTAATTAAAAGCTCCGAATAAATTCCCTGCGGTCATAGGACTGCAGTGCCCCAATACGCACCCACCAAACTAAACCCTAAACCCTAAGCCAAATCGATGTGAATAAGCCCTAACAGTCCCCAAGGATCCATAATCAGGTCCTTAATTTGCCTGAACGTCAAATTTCTGAATAGTAGCCTCCATTGCATGTTCCTTGTTCTCTTCCATGTGATTCTCCAAACCTTATATCCCCCGCATAACTCGTATATACCCTTTTAAAGAAAACCTAAACCCTGCATACCTCTCTCTCTCCCGTATAAACCTCTTTAAAGGAACCCTAAACCCCTTTATATAAGCCCTGTGTCCCATACATAGCCCCTATAAATGCTTTCAAGGGCACATCTTTAAACCCTAAACCCTAACTCTCAACCCTAAACCCCTAAACCCTACACCCTTAAACCCTAAATCTCCGCTGCCGAGCTTCAGCTGCACTACGGAAGCCCCGAATCGCTTTTACGGCGCTCTTCATCTGAGCAGCTGGGCTTTGCCGGGTTTAAGGGGTTTTGGGTTTAGGCAGTTTAGGGATTTGAGGGTTTAGGGTTTAGGGGGTTTAGGGTTGTGAGGGTTTAGGGTTTAGGGTGTTTTGAAAGGGATTTAGACGCATGATACAGGGATTTATAAGGGTTTAGGGTTCAGCGATTGGAGTTTGGGGTTTAGGCTGTTGGGCTTTGGGGGTTTAGGGCTGCAAGGGCACTGTATATGGACTACATGAAGGGTATATTGAGATATCCATATGAAAGCATTAGTGGTTTGTAGGGTGTGGGCACAAGGAGTTTTCAAGGTTAGGGATTGGAATTGTAGGTTGCTTTTTGGGGAGCTATGCGGGCGCATAGGGTTGTACGCGTTAATGGGTTGTAGGGGGTTGAGAACATAGGGTTCAGGGCGTCGGGTTTCGGGGCGTAGGGTCTGAGATCAGCGGCGTAGGTTTGCCTAAGCCCTAAACCCTAAACCCTAGGATGCTAGGACGTAGCATCTGGGCTCAAGTTTTGGGATTTTAGAGCTTTAGGAGTTTCGGTTTCATATTTGGGGGGGTTCTGTAAATTAGCAATCCCTTCCTGGTGATACCTCTAATAAGAATAAGGACACTGATTGCAACACTCCGAACCCTAAACCCTAAACCGCCTTAGCCAGTCTCAGCATGTAAGTACTTTGGGACAGCAATCTTCAATCTCTCATCCCTTCTAATGATAACCCCCACACCCCTTGAGAATAACCCCCCCCGATAGAGTACCATTATATATTGGGGGATTGTCCTACTGGCCTTTGACTAGGGTCCTGAGCAAACCAGGAAACAATCAGGACACCTGTTTAACATAATTATCCCCATAGAAGTTACCCGTTGGGGCAATATTAGGATTAATCGCTTCCCCCTAATAATTGACGACGTCCCACCCCCCCCCCGTAATAATAAATA
>CAJNIZ010047995.1:0-14127 GCA_905231905.1 Symbiodinium pilosum | reverse complement strand
TATTATTAGGGGGGGTTTATTAATATGAGGAAGCGATTATATTGGGGTAATACGCGGATAGCAGAAAAGAACATGGAAACTACCATAATGGCTTATATATGGTTTAGGGTTTAGGGTGTCTAGGGCCAGGGTTTGGGGCTATCAGGAACCTAGGACCCAAAAAGCGGCAAAGTTACAAGGCGGACAATGGGAATTTCCATGTTGCATGGGAAACTACGGTAGACTTTGAAATAGCTTATACTTTGTCTAGAAGAGGAACTATTGGTTTCTCGGCTAATCTACTGTAAGTTCTACTGCGCATAAACCCTAAACCCTAAACCCTAAACCCTGAACCCTGAACCCTAAACCCTAAACCCCTAAACCCTAAACCCTAACCCCTAAACCCAAAACCCTAGACCCTGAACGGGACATCGGGCAAGCTGACTTCCCGAGCAATAAATCCCAATGCCTCATGTCGCCCTTAGGGATCCTAAGAGTCCAAGTACTCAGGGTTTAGGGTTTGGGGTTTAGGGTTTAGGGTCATCAGGGTTTAGGGTTTAGGGTTTAAGGTTTTAGGGTTTGGGTTTTAGGGTTTAGGTTGGGTACTGCCCCCACCCAGTAACAGTCTATTTTAGGGGTCCTATTAAGGGCTATATATAACCATGTCAGAATTGTTCTCCAACTGTTACTGAGGGGGGGCAGTACCCAAGGTTTAGGGGTCTAGGGTCTATAGGGTTTTGGATGATGGTATTTAATTTCATGCCCCTACACGGTAAACCCCAACCCGAGCGGGCCAAGTTGGTGATAATCATACACTTACCCAAGACCTGCGCGACAATGCCCAAAGCCCAAGTACCCAATTACTAGCGACTTAAACCCTGAACCCTACGCCCATAACCCTAATCTGATCCCCGAAACACTAAGCCCTAAGCCAAAAACCTTAAACACCCCAACCCTAAACCCTCCCTAAACCCTAGATCCTACACCCTCAACCCCGAAACCCCCATACCCCAAAACCCTCACCCCCTAAACCCCCAAAGCCTTAGGGTAAGCCTTGCACTTGTTCAAGCCCACCGCCTTGTTATATCTCCTAGAATCCCCTGTTTTGGGGAACCCCAACCCTTATTAAGCCTTAGAGGGGGATAGGGGTGCCTCACACCTTTTCTAGCCCACCTTGCTGATACCGCTGCGAGCTGACTGGGACAGGTGGATTTGCTCACGAGGACCTCCAGGAGTGAACTTTTAAGGTTTTTGGCGTTTAGGGGTTGAGGGTTTAGGGGTTTAGGGTTTTAGGGATTGAGGGTTTAAGGGTTTAGGGATTGAGGGTCTTAGGGGTTTGGGGGGTTAGCGTGTAGTGTTTAAGGTTCAGGCGTTAGGGTTTCCCATGCAGAATCTTGTCCAAAGTTATGGTTCTGGGCTCGACGTTTGGGATGGCTTCGAGCTCACAGCTGAGGGGGTGGGGTCCTGGGAGTACGGTTTTAGGCAGCATTGGCAATTGTGCCTATGAACTCTCTCCCGAATATGAGGCTCTGTGGTCTACGTCCAGGTTGCAGGCTTCAGGGTTCAATGTTTCGGGCTTAGGGCTCAAAGTGTAAGAGGTAAGGAAGGCGGAATAGGGCTTAGGATTGGGTTCCGCGTTTGAGGCTTTTAAGGTCTGGGGTTCCGGATATTGATTCAGGGGTCAGCAAACAACGAATACCACCTCTCATGTTCGAATTTGAAGCTTAGACTCTAGTCCTGAACTTGCATGCGCTCTCGAAACATGGCACCCAAACACGGCCCTTTCAAGGAAGTGGCCTTCTCGTGGGACCATACCATAATTTTGTTGATGTGATAGAGAATGGAGAGGGAAAGGTCGCTAATGTGCCGAACTTGTAGAGGCGGCGGTTTCGCGATATAGGGGACGCAAAGTACGATAAACCTAAACCCTAAACCGCTATATCCTAAACCTTGAGCCTTGTAAGCCTGGAGCCCTACAACCCAGTGTCTAAACTACACACTTTATTGCCAGGCGTAATGCCCAAAAAGGGCAGCTCAAAATAAATCTGCTGCCCATCCAACACTTTTTTTAATCGGAGTTGTTTGGATTGCTGGTTTGCATGAAGAACGCCATGCGCCCTGTGCAGCATGCCTGTGCTTTTTGTCGCGCATGCCTTTAAGCATCTGACAACAATGCGCTCAGGCTTTCTGATGACATTACCACCAGTGCTAGCATATCCTTTTCAGCATTTCATCGGCGCTGTTGCTGGGAGGATGCCATGTGCCGCCACATGTGCAGACCGAACTAATCCTCTGTTCTCTAGGGTCCTTAAGGGTCCGCCATTTCAGAAACACCTCAAGTGCCCAAAATTGCCCTTACGAAAGATCATTTTCCATTAAATTTTCTCATAGACCTACAGTCACCCTGAGTAGTTTCCCCAAAACACCCTGCTTTTAGTCACCATCCGCAAATGCGGGGCACGCCGCTTGTCTGGCAGCTCTTCAGCAAGCAAATCCTCCTTCTGCCTTTTGTATTTTGCTGCTGGCCCGTTTCCATTTTGAAGATATGCCTTGATAACAACGAATTAACCAATGGTCCGGAAGAGGCCAAAAAGCAACTTCCCGGGCACCGGTCCAGTGTCGACATTATTGCATGACAACCATCAAAGAGTTTTTATGCGCTGAGAACTATCTTGGCTGAGTACATGCTTGCACCACTCGGAAGTGTATTCCTTCAGTATTTGTGTTGATTGGGGTTCGAGGTCTAGGGTGTTGTGTTTAGATTCCGAGGGCTGAAGATTCTGAAGGAGTTTCTCAAGCTTACATGCAGATTCAGAACAAAAAGCACCCAAGCCCTAGTTCAGTTCCCAGACCCTAAACTCCAAAGCCTCAACCCTAATCCCTAAGCCCTAAACCCTGAACCTTAGACCCTAAACCTCAACCCCTAAAAAATTGTGCACAGTGTGCAGCTTTGGATGGGCCTAATTAAGCCCACCGGTTCAGGCTTACAGCCTTTAGAGTTTAAGGTCAAGGGTCTACGCTTGAAGGTTGAAAGCCTTAAGGTGTAGGGGTTATGGTTTATAAGTGCCCGTCTCCATCCCAGAGGGGGACCGAAGCCTTAAACCTCTCAGCCCCAAATTCTACATCCTAAATCCTAAGTCCCAATTCATAAACCTAAATCTCAATCCTGAACTGTGAGAGTGAACCTTCAACTCCAAATCCTGGGAGAGATTCAGGGCCCTTTGTGGCTTTACTCTACTTGGGGTTTTATAGGTGTTATGGCCCATTAAGAATCATTCCAGGAATAGGTACCCCAAACCCTCTTGGGTCCATATGATTCCACGTAAAACCAGTTTTCATTTATATCCAAGTCACTCTCCATTCTTCCCCTAAACACTAGATACTCCTATATACCCCCATGTACCTCCACATATCCGTATACAATCACTGAACCCTATAAGACCCCAGCCCAGAAATCTTAAACACAGAATCCACATGAAACTCACAGCCCTCAACCCCAAACTCTACAGGCCCGAAACCCTAAAGGCCCTAAAGCCTAAAGGCCCTAAACTCTAAACCCTCAAGGGTGATTTCATCTGATGCCTTGGGAGATGAGATCGCGGGCCACTTCCCTTCGGCGCTGATCTGCTTCCAAGGTCTCCTTGGCCTTGGCGTTCGGAGAACCCCACCCCTTGCAGTTATATGGGGATATGTAGGGGCTTAGGGTTTAGGGCTTAGGGCTCAAGAATTAATAGTTTGGGGTTTGGTGTTTAGGGGTTTAAGTTTTAGGTTTTAGGGTTTTGTGCTTTTGGGGCTTAGATGGGTCTATAGGGTTAAGGGGAATGATGAAGAACCAAATGGAAACGAAAATGGCACATGAAATGGAAACTGGGGTTTATGGAGATATATGAAGCCTTCGGACTCAGAGAACCCAGATTTCAAACCTCTATGCCCTAAGCGGCCTGTGAACTCCACAGAACCAAGCCCCTCATTCCAGTTTAGGGTTTCTAGAGAAAGTTTAGGGATAAGTTCGAGACCTGAAGGGTGCTTAGAGACCGTGAAAGTGCAGGGCCCGCTGTTCCGAGGCATATGTGGTAGTTGATTCAAAAATAATGATGTCCCTGTCTTTTCCCTTATGGAACTACATTTTTTGAAAGGACGTTACGATCACCCCCCCCCTATGTCGAAAGCTGGAAACCGATTGTTAAGGTTTCTCTGAAGGGCGGTAACTCCAAGAAGCTCCTAGACGCTGTGCAGGTTGTTGTTGTGATAGAGCTTCAAAGTCTAAAATTGTAGAGTTCCAGATATGCTTACCCTGAAAGACTTGGAAGGTGTAGAGCTTAGATTCAGGATTAGGGCTTGGAGTCGAGGATTTACCCTAAGCCAAAACCCTACCTGGACCCTGGATGTCCTACCCCTTTGGCGGGGTATACCCTACACATTTACGGGACATAACCCGAAAAAGGAAGGACATCCAGGGTCCAGGTAGGGTCAGGTGATGAGGGTTTAGGACTGGTTCAGGATAAGTTTCCCTAAACTCTAAACTCCAAACCCTAAACTCTAAAGCCTATAAACTCTAAACCCTAAACCCTGAACCCAGAACCCTGGATGCTTTGGAGCCTGGCTTTCTGTTGCAATCAAAAAATGTGGAAATTTCTCAGGGCTTGGGGTGTTTAAGGGCTTTAGGGCTGAGGGGTTTAGACCCTAAACCCGAAGCTCTCCCTAACCCTAAACCCCAGGCCTTTGGAATGAAACACCGCACGAGACTGCAATCTTAGTGAGGGTTTAGGGAAACCCTATAGTCCCCGTTAAGTAGACAGAATATGGCTTCGGGTATTTTATAATAAGAGCCCCATATACCCCTACCTGCTCAAGGGGGACTATGAACTAAACCCTTAACCCTTTACCCCGTTGAGGGGTTCCCCAAAGAGGGGAGACCCCGGGGACCTTAGGGAAACACACGGACAAAAAGGGGTTTAGGGTTTAGGGACCTTTTAACGATTTTGTAGGGACTATTTCAAGAAATATCCATTTGCCATCTCTTAACTACCTTCCCACATGTAGATCGTAATTACGACTGTTTGAGGGGGAAATATACTAATGGAAGGCTCGGGAAACTGCCTAAACCCTCCAAATAGGTAACATAATAGCCCAAAATCCCTAAATATAGCCCACAAGGGCCATTATTCTACATACTTTTGGGGTCCAGGTGGTAGCTGCCTCTGATCCCTGGCGGAAGACAGGATCCACCACTGTCGAAGGATTTTGAACATCACCTGCGGGATAAAATCTACCCTGGAACCTACCACAGCATAATAGAGTATATATTTGGGTTAAATAGGGAAGAATGGAAAATAAAATGGAAACTATTATAATATTGGGACTATATAGGGGTATATAGGGATCATGAAATCTACCCTGATACCGAAAGGGTCCAACGACCTAAAATAATAGGGTTTTGGGGCCCAAATACTATGATATGAATGGTATTTGGGACCTAAAACACTATTATTTGGGTTCTTGGACCCTTAGGGATAAACAAATCAACTTCGAAATTTCGTCCAGCGACTCGAAACCATTGCAAGATGCTGCCTTGCAAGCTTGCTCTCTTCTAGCTCGCTGTACGCCGCTTTATTTTTCCAAATTTGCTTCGAGGCTCAGTCTCCATCATTTCGAAGCTTCCTGCAGATGAGGATGGGATCAAACTCCATGGCGCTAGAAGAGTCAACATACTCTTGGCAATTGCCAAACTTGGCTCCACAAACTGGGTTTAGAGAGCGAGAAAAAGCACTAAATTTCAAAACCCTACATTCTATAAACCGCTGTAACCCCCTAGTGTCCATTCCATGTTCCATCTAGCCTGCCTGCCTAAATTTACACACCCAGACCCCTAAGCCCTAGAACCTTGAGCGCGGGCCGCTCAACCGTAACCCTAAGGGTCGAAGTACTTCAATATCATAGCACATACCCACCCAAACCCTGTACTACAATCAGGGGGACAACTGTTCCATAAACCCTAGATCCACACCTCTAAGCCCGCCCTAAACCCCTTAACCCTTGGGGTCGGCCCTGCAATCCCGTCCGACAGCCCCGGGTCTCAGCACGGGGCCTTATCCACCTTGCTCAGGGCATAGTACACCTAGGAACCGATCAAACACGCGATTTTCGGTTTTAGGGCTCCGGGTTTGGCTTTGAAGGCTTAAGGGGTGGTCTAGGGTGCAGTGTCCAAGTTGTACATGGGTTTGTCGGTCATGCTATACGTAGGATGGCCCTGGTTATAAGCTAACTTGGGGTGCGCCGAACCCTGCTTTTAACTACTACCCAAGTAGGATTTCACATATGAGCTATAGACTAAACTCCTAGTATCCCCTTGAGCAAGCCCTATAATCGTCCTCTATAGAATCCCCTATGTAACCCCCTTTAAGGAGTTTAGACTATGGCAGTTGATCAACAATCCTGTTCTCACCGTGGCCAGCTTAGGGTTTACGGTCTAAGGTAAGAATCACCACGATTTCCTGTGTGGAGCTACAGAAAAGCTAAACAATCTCCCCCGTGGAACTTTGGACCAACCCTCATATGGCAGTTTCCCAAAGTAGGAGACTACAACAAAGACTCCAAAGTACTATAACCTTTATTGCAGGACCCCCCCCCCCTCCCCCCTCCCCCCCCCAAAAAAAAGTACACCTAATTGTGGGAAACCCTCATATCCAAGCCCTAGCGCGCAGGCTAAGAGTATTTTGTCCGCCTTGAGATTGAAAGCTTACAGTTCGGGTTTTAAGCCAAAAGGCTAAGGGCTCAGTGCCTATGTATATGTTGAGGATCCGCAAAAGTTCCCACTTAAGAAATTCTTTAGAGCTTTAGGGTTTGACGGTTTCATGTTTTAGGTTTCGGCGTTGGGGGTTCGTCCTGAGAGCAACTGCTAAGTCTTTGCGGCCTTCTGGACTTACAGCATTTCTTGCATGCATTCTAACGAGAATCCACAACTTGGTAATAATCTTCCATAAACCCTGTACTTGACCCTACTCCCCGAGTCTCCAAAATCTAAACTAACCCTAAGCCCCAAACTCAATAACCCATAACAAACCTCAGGCTTTCCCAGCCTTTTTATTGGGTGCCTTGCAGAAACCCTAATTCCGCTAAGTGGCTCCTCACTAGGCCATGACAACGACGTGCCTGAACCCTAAACCCTAAACCCTTAACCTTAAAACCTAAAGCCCAAACCCTAAAGCCGAAACCCTAAACCCCCAAACCCTAACCCTGAATAGTAGTTTCCATTTTCTTTTCCATTATCCCTATATAACCCTTATATAACCCCAATATAACCAATTCCTTTATCGGAGCTTAGAGCTTAGAGACCCAGAGAACTGGATTGAAGTTTGAAGCGATTTAGGGTTTAGGGTTTAGGGTTTTGAGTTTAAGGTCTAGTATAGGGTTCAGGGCTCACAGTTTAGGGTTTAGGGGATTTAGGGGCTAGGGGGTTTAGGGTTTAGGGGTTCAGGGTTTAAGCTTTAGGGGTTTAGGGGTTCAGGATTGGGTCCTTAAACCCCAAGTCCTAAAACGGAACCTCTAACTGTTGCGGGTTTGGGCCACACTGCAGGGGCATGAATAATTAGCGCTATGTGGTGACGTCCATTTGAGGCACCTAACGCTATTCTGAAAGTTGTACAGTCTAAGCCCGGCTTCCATTTCATTTCGCACGTTCCCTTTGGCTCTCCGTTATGCATCCTGTATACCCCACATAACCCCTATAAAGCACCTACAACCCTAAACCAAGCCCTACATAACCCCTATAAACCCTAAACGCTACATCCTAAACCCCACCGTCAATGATATCGGGTTCATTGTTGATACTTGTTTACGATTTCATAGCAACTTCCAAACCTGAAGTTGAGCTGGCTCTGGGACCAAGATATGATTAACGGTTTAGGGTATCCCAAAATGAGGAGTAATTTTTTTGTGGGTCACTATAGTAAGGTTTATAGTAAGGGTTATAGTATGCTGGGTCTGTATTGGGGTTCCTTTTTATGACGACCATATATACACGGCTACTTGAGGTGAGGTCGTCTGCGGTCGTTATAATGCATTCCTAATTCTATGTAGGGTTTAGGGTACCCTCAACCCTAAATCCTAAAACCCTTAGCCTAGTGACGGGTCTGCGCCAAGCCTGTTAGGGCTTCCTAGCACCGTTGCAATGCATGATGCGTGTTTAGGGGCTAAGGATTTCGGGGCTTATAATTAAGGGCTTGAGGGGCGGGTTAGAGGTTTAGTTTGGTAGTTTCCCAAAATAGGGGGACGCCAATTTAGACCCCAAATTAGTATAGGGACACCCAACATGGTACCCCTAATTTTAGGAAACCACCATTTAGGGTCTGGGGTTCGCGGGTTGAGGATTGGGGGTTTAGGGGTCCAGGATCTGGGTCTTGGCCATTGAAAAGAAAGTGGAAGCTGCTGCAATATCTCGGGGTTGGAAAGGAATAGTAGAGGATCAAATGCAAAGGAATACACAACGTGAAATGGAAACCGGGTTTAGATGGGGGGAATAACTAAATGGGAAATTGTGCATGCAAGCCATGATTACGTAACAAGAATTTGGGCTTTAGTTTATGCTGTAATATACTTCTATAAGAATGACACACATTCTCCGTGTAATTTCTGGTGGAAATTGGCAATGCTGAGCGTGCCAACATGCACTTGAACAGCTGACAGTTGTTCAATGTCTTCTGGGGGGTTGAAAGCAAGGGCTTTAATAGAAAGTCAGATTGATAAATACCCTGAACCCCGTACCATCCCTGTATATACATGTTCCCACACTACAAAAAACCATATAACCACCGCCACCATTAACCCTTGCTTCAGCCTCTAGGGCAGTTGTCAATTCTACGCACTTCTTTGTTTATCATCGCAACGCAGTCGTTGATTTCTCGCGAAAGGACAAGTTTCCAGGCTCTCAATCAATCTCTACACTTGCCGGGGTTTAGTAGGGAATAGGGGAATACACGGGTTATATAGGGATTATATTCCCTTATTCCGGGTTTAGGGTTTAGGGTCTACTAATCATTTACTTATTTCTTACTAGCCAGCAGTAGCTACCAATATTTGCATCAAGGTTTAAGGAATGTGCACTACGGTCGCACGCCCAAGCGGTTCCCAAGCAAACGACCCCAATGACACCTGCGCATCAACAGGAACTTCCCTTCGGGGGTAGCTAGAACATTCTGAACGTATAACCTAAATCAACCATGTGTAGCCTTCCTTAAGTTTGAGAGCGACCTATAAATAGTAAGGTCAAAGTTTCGGCGACAAACACGTAGTGGATCGAGGACCCGGGCTTGTGGACATTTAGAGCTACTAGGAAGAATCGTGGTTCTCTAGGGGTAAATAATTCTGGGGAAGCGCTGTTTTGAGTTTTGGAAGCGCCCATGTACCATTCGAAACGTCTGCCTAATAGCTTTGCAACTCACTACTGCAGGCGTCTATGCCTATATAGGACTCGCACAGAGCCGTTCAAACAACCCCAAGTTGTACACCTTGAGCCTTAAACCCTATAGTCCCCCTTGGGTAGATAGAAAATGGGGGTATATGGGGATCTTATTACCATATACCCAAAGCCATATTCTATCTACTTAATGGGGACTCTAAACCCTAATCATCTTTGATGCTTTCCCAGCTGGGTGTCTGGCTGGGTAGAGGTGACGATCGCGCGCCTGTTTGGGGTTGGCTTCAGGACTTCTAGACTACCTTTCCCCTAACTAACATGGACCCCCTTATGGTCCCTTTTGAAAGGACAGGGGTCTTCATGGGCTGTTTGAGTACCTCCATATCACTTCGGGGGAGAGCGCGCTATGTTTTGTTCAGCCTTCTGTTTGGGGTGTCGGTCTTGAGGACAAGACTGGAATGTAGGTTTTAGAGCTTCGGGTGTTGCATCTCCATGTAAGAACCTTTGCGCAGCGCTCATGTAGCCCCCGTTTTCCGAAATAGTCTCCATGCTTACCCTTCATGAGCTGGAAGGGTCCCTTGCAAGAGACTGCATAAATCTGTTTTGTTCCCCGAGACCCCTAACCCCAAAAAGTGCTTGAGGGCGTCGACAGTTCAAGGTTAAGGGTTGAGGGCTTCAGGATTGTATTTGGCTACGCGTGCAAGGATTGCTCAAAGATGAAGGCTAAGTAGGCAAAAATGAAAGCTCAAATGACACCACGAAGCGAAGCAAGTCTCCAAACCTCAGGGATCAAATCAGCTTCAAAATTAGCTATAACAATCATTCGAGGTTTGAACGCCTTAAATGCAGTGTTCCGGGCTTTCAAAGGCAACGGCCTCAATCACGGCTTTGCGATCTTTAGGCTTCTCAAGCAAGTATGGGGCAAGAATCGAGATGTTGAAAAGAACTTCTGCCGTCCAGATTTTATCTAGTTAAGGAGGACCCCAAAGCTTTGCCACTGGACAGGTAGGTAAAGGTTCGGCGTATGTCATCGTATAGTTACATAAAGGCTGTGAAAGTGCAATCTGCCTAGGAGTTTACAAGCTTTTCACCCCAGTGAAGAAGGTCTTTTATAAACATCTCCAGGCAATACTTGGAGACTTATAGCAAATATACTTACAACATATAACCCATATAGGTAGCCCCGGTTACCCGATGTTTCAGCCTACTTACTGAATCCTCCTGTAAACATGCCGGAAACCTGCAGTCCTTTCATGCCCTATAATGACCAGCTATCCCCCTCATTAACGCACTGACTGAGTCCGCTGACTCTCCAAGTATAAGATTTCCAACCACCAGCCCTAAACCCCAAACTCACGGCTGAGGCCGCCCACCTACAATGGTGTGCAGTAGCGCCCGCGTGAGACCCGGTACGAGACCAGTACGAGCCCGAAACCCATGCTGCAGACAAATCTGGGAACCCACCTTTGTGTCCTCTGCCCTACTAGGGAGAGGTTTGGCGGTTTGGCCGCCTGGGACGGCATCGGGTGGGTGATTGTGTTAGATAGCTGCTAGCCAGCCGCGGCCAGGCCACAGCAACACGACGCACTCGAAGCCACAGTGTGGCATGACTATTTCTGCTTCAAGGCCATATCACAACAAACCCTAAGCCCTCAACCCTAATCAACTTGCCCAAGCTGTTTCGTGAAGTGCGAGACAGCTAGATGGAGACAGGGGCAAGGACATCAGCAAGGGGTCTGACTGGCTAGAAAAGGGCTATGTATGTAAGGTTTTAGGTTCGAAGGTTAAGGGGCACACTTACAGTGACTGTTTCCTATGTTTGGCTGTGTCCGACTTTTCTAGAGCGATCAGGAAAGCACAAAAACAAAAACGCTCAGTGTCGTTTGGAAAGCTGGGACACCGCATGCAACTCACTGTCCATGTACCCAATAATTAGGTACTTGGGTTTGGAGTAGTAGTAATTATAGTACAGGTTTTGGGTAAGTATCTAATAATTAGGTACTTGGACCCTTAGGGATCTTCAAACAATCGTGGCATTGCCCCTATGCCCTTTGAAAATTCGCGGCCTTGGCGTGCTTTTGCAGCCACTTGCGGTGCATCTCGCCACAAAGCTCGTCCTGCAACAAGAGTGTCTAGGGGTTTAAGGTTTAGGGTTTAGGGTTTAGGGCTGGCTGGGGATCAGGGTTCAGGCGTTACAGAGGGATTTGACGCTTGCACTGGACATTCGGGGAACGCGCCCTATACACCCAACATAACTGTAGCCTCCTTGGACCTGTAATAAAAGTATGATCTTCAGTAAACCTTTGGGGTTATACTATAATAGAACTTAAGCAAATTACAAAAAGAAGGAGACTACAGACAATATGTTCCTAGAAAGCAGGACCTCTGAGCAGTGACCCAGTTGCTGACAAACCTTAAAGCGCTGCACACCATGGCGCTCGGAAGCACACATAAGTATAACTTAACATCGCTGCGCATACACTGAATGAATTTCATTGATTGTGCTCGACTTAGGGCTTTTCTTCCAACCTCGTTCGATTGCCATTGGAGGATTGGGGTGCGGAGTGGTCGTCCGAAACCCCTTCAGTTTTCCCTCACAAGTCGGAAGAACATGACGAACGCAAAAGAGATACCACAAACACTCATGTAAATTGTCGTAATGCATGCTGGGAAAGATGGAGAGGCAGATTGAACACCAACACCCCTGTCGCAAACCACTGCCACAGGAGACCAATGACCCTATACACCAAAAAAAGGAACCATGACGTTAGCCCTGAGGCGGCCCCACACACAAATCCAGCTGTGGGACAAGTTTCACAAAGACCTCTGTTCCTAATCTGGTTACAAAAAAATAGCATTCTGTTGCATAGCTACATCACCCTGGTAGCACATGCATGACTGCCACTGGCGCGCCTGTCCCCTGTCCATCCCTATCATACCTAAGGACCAAAGGTAGGATCTTGTTAGGGGGATTTCGTGAGTAGCTGCAGCGTTCCGTTAAAATATCTGTGAGTGTAGTTGTTTGATGTAAAATTTGGAAGACCATAGTTTAAACCTTACCATATCTGGGTCCGTACCAGTTGAAACAAAACCAGGTCTTAAATTTAGAGTGCAAACGCCCAAGCTACGATCCCCGAATAAGCTCCGGGTACTGCAGCCGATCACTGTGTGAACTGGGCAGAACATGCAATTGCTCTCAGAGCACGATCCATCAGAATGTTCCCAGTTGCACACCCCAAAGATCACACACCTTTGCAACACTGTTTGCTGCAACTACTTCAGAATGCAGAACAACCTCGACATTAGGTGGACCCCCACCCTGTAATCATGACTTTAAGGGATCATTGTAACGATGCTAGGGTCCTCTTATATTGCTATTACACCGCTAATACGGGTGTCCCCTTTATAATCCCTTACTTAATACTCCCCTGTATGATAACCATATTACCACCTTCAAGGCGTGTAGACTACAGCTCATATGATAGCCCTCATGCATAGTGCCCCGAACAGCAACAGCAGTCATCATTCTGCGAAAGCCTCAGGGACATGGGAAGTTTGCAAAATTGTGGCAGCATTCCGGGATCTCTGTATAGTACTTCCCTGTCATGGCCCCACCACAACATTAAGCCGAAAGAAAAAACCTTAACCCCAAGCCCAAAGTCTTAAACCCTATCTCCTTAGACCTGACCCTAAACCTGAAACCCTAAGCCCTAGATCGAGCCCCAAACCCTAGGCCCTAAACTCGATAAGTCAAAAGTCCTAAGCCCATAGCCATAAATCCTAAAACCAAACCCCGAACCCCAAACCCCTAAACTTTCAAACCTAAACCCTTAAACTTAAAACCCTACACCCTTAAACCCCTAAACCCCATTATAGTAGTTTCCATGTTCTTTTCCATTATCCCTATATAACCCCTTTATAACCCCCCAAAACCCTCGATTTCGATCCCCGCCTTGGGTGGCGGCAGCGGCTCATCCACAGAATACTTGATCTGGTTTGCAGTTCTTTTGGGATGTTGAGGGTTGAGGGGTTTAGGGTTTGGGGTTGAAGGTTTAGGGTTTGGGCTTTGGGGTTGAAGGTTTAGGGTTTAGAGTTGAAGGTTTAGGGTTTAGGGCTTGGGGTTCTTTAGGGCCTGGGGTTTAGCGTTTGGGGTTCGTGCAACTAAGCTATATGAATAACAAGGATCGCGTGCTATGACCATAGTCTAAACTCCTAGTATCACCCTTCGTAAGCCCTACGGTAGTCCCCTTATATACCCCCGCCCCGTTGATGAGGTTAGACTTAGTTCATATGGGATTTTCAGCCAGACGACAACCTTGCCCATGTTGAGGGGACACACCCAGTAGAGGTCCTCCAAATACCTGGTTTGGGGTTTAGGGGGTTACCCTAAGGGTCCAAGTACCTAATAATCATATACTTACCCAGAACCTGTACTACAATTACCATTACCCAAATCCCAAGTACCTAATTATTGGGTACATGGACCCGGTTACCTAGGGCGCCAATTTCCTAAAGAATGGGTTCTAGGTTCTATAGTTACAGCTTCATGAAGAGGTGCTATGCTTACCCAAGGGCTCCTATGTAGTTCCTTTTGGGGTCTGTTATGTTTTTTCTGGTAAGGGATTATAATATACTACCCAAAAAGGAACTACATAGGAGGGTCTGGGTATCTCTCAGAACTAAACCCTGAGCCCTAAACCCTAAACCCTAAAAGGGTTTAGGGTTTAGGGTCC
>CAJNIZ010047994.1:22655-34316 GCA_905231905.1 Symbiodinium pilosum | reverse complement strand
TAGGGGGTTTAGGTTTAGGGTCTAGGGTGTTTGCCGTGGGGCTTTTCTTGAGAGAGCAACCCTAAATCCTAAGGCCCTAAATCCCATTACCTGTCAACTCTGAAACCTAATTCTTGAACCATATAGTCCCCCTTAAGAACATAGAAAAAAGCCTTGGGTATATTGTAATAAGATCCCCCTATACCCCATATTCTATCTACTTAAGGGGGACTATACCACTATCCCTTGTGATCACTATTAAACCAATGTTAATGGGCTAAAACATACGACACAACATGAGTGCTATGTATGATGCTGGTTACAAGAGATGGGAGAGTATGATCTGATTAGAACTCAGGTCTTCCCTACCCAGCCCCTCCCAACCTTTGAACCCTAACCCATATAAAATGCGGTTTAAGGCTCAAAGTTTCAATTTCAATGTCTTTTGCCAGCTCATTCTGCGCGATCGGCTAGAACTTGGGTTCTCCAGCCTTCCCCACCCTAAACCCTAAACCCCTCAACCTCTGCGCCCTGCAAATCCTGGAGCCTAAAGGCTTCATTAGTATAGATGGGTCGCTATAAACCCAATAACGGAAAATATTTAAGGACCCCAAAGGCCTACCCAGACTAAACCAGTCAAAATCCTAAACCCTAAACTTACCTTTGGTTAGCTGGGAATGAACGAGTGGAAAAGAAAATGGAAAATACCATAATAACCCTGAACCCCTAAATCACCTACACCCTGAACCCCTTATCCATTCCCTAAACCCTAAACCACTAAATTCCCTAAATCCTGACCCCTAAATTCCCTAAACCCTAAACCCCCGAATTGCCTACACCCTGAATCCCCTAATCTTGCAACCCTTCAACTTGCTTTTTCATTATCCCAATATAATCCCAAAATGGCCTAAATATGTGGGTCTCCATGTTCTTTTCCATTATCCCAATCTAACACCCAATACAACCCTCAACCCTAAACTCTAAACCCTAAAACCTAAATCCCACGAAACCCTAAACCCTAAACCCTAAACCCTAAATCCTAAACCCTAAACCCTAAATCCTAAACCCTAAACCCTAAATCCTAAACCCTAAACCCCCTAACATTATCCCAATGTTCCAGGCAAGTCGCTGGAGTTCCGTGAGGCTGCAGGGAAGCGCGGCCACCAGCTCTGTCAATGCCTCAGTCTCTTGGGCCTTATGGTTTAGGGTTTAAGGTCTTAGGGTAGGGTCTTTAGGGTGTTAGGGTTTACGGTTTCAACCCTAAACCTGGTTTAAGGTCTTTAGGGTTTAGGGTTTAAACTCTAAACCCTAAACCCGGTCTAAGGTTTTTAGGGTTTGAGGGTGTAGGGTTTAGAGTTCGAGGGTTTGAGGGTGTAGGGGTTCTAGAGGTTTCTGGGAACAGTGCAGCTCTAGGGACCTTTGGGATGTATGGTGGCCATGACGGGTTTAAGGTTTAAGGTTTAGGGTTTAGGGGAATGTAAGGCCCCAGGAGTTTTAAAGGCATTGTCTTGATTGCCTCCAAAATAGGGATACCTATCTGAGATATCGTTCCAAGGCATATATATTTCGCAATTCCGTTTTTGTACCGTCAAACTTAAACCTGCTTCCACCAACAACCCAGTACAGACCCATTCGCGGGAATGCCCGCAACAGGCATCGTCATGCGAGCATGTAAGGTGGATTTTTCCGCCTACTGAAGTACTGAGCTAAAAAAAGACTGAGCCAAAACGACAAGAATGCTGTGGATGTGGATAAATAGATATTACTGACAATTTCCTTACAATTCTTCATTATGATCGTGCATATTCTGTCGTTTGTAAGTAGAAGAATACCGTAATAATTCAGGAAGCTTTTGGAAATCTGGCACAGGAAGACATATGGTAATTCATCCTAGTTCTTGTTCCCAAAAGTGGCCATTGTGGAAACCAATGTGCCCCATATTTTACATGTAAGATCCTAAACAGTTTTCCCCAGGAACCCGTAGATCGACCCACCCGACTTTGGTTGAGTATTTGTGAAAAGCACTGACACCATGGAGAAGGCAAACATCCCCCAGCGGTCTCATCTACCGGCGTCTGCAAGGCAAGTGCCGGGTATTCACACTTCAACAGCATATAGCCCCCCTTAAGTAGATAGAAGATGGCTTCGGGTATATTACAATAAGATCCCCATATACCATATATTTATCCACTTAAGGGGGACTATATCTGGTAGGCTCCCCAGCCAGCTTTGCCATCGCCACCCTAGAGGAGAGATGAAGTCAGCCAGGATGGCTGTCCACAGCTGAGGGAGCTCAAGTCGAAGTTCAAAGCTTTTCAGTTTTTTTTCCTGCAACTCCTTTTACTTCCGCCTGCTAGAGATCAGAAAGCGCGATTGCGCAAGAGCAGAGTTAGATGGCTGCACTTTGACCACCAAAAACACCTCGAAGGAAAATAGGGTTTAGGGATTAGCGTTCAGAGCTTAAAAGGGTTTAGGGTTCAGGGTGTCGGATTAAGGGTTCAGGGCTTAAGCATAAAGGGCATAACGACCCTACAAGAACCAGGCCCCATACAATGTCAGGCCCTGACAGGCCCAGCATGTCGGTAGTTCCCAAATCAGGGTCCCGTTTGGGTACCAATACCTAACCAACAGTTGCTGTAATTACTAGAATTAGGATTTTGAGAAGAACCCATGCAGCCTTAAGCTACCCAACCTTGCTTCTTGTTTGGCCAAAGCACTGTAAGTGTATGTGGGGCCAAGCCCCCCGACTGCAAAATCCAAGAATTTAGGGGTTAGGGTTTAGGTTTTATGGCTTAGTGTTTAAGGTTTGAGGTCTAGGGTTTAGTGCTTGCGGCTTGCTAGTTAGCGAGGCAGGTACTCATCATAGACCCTGTAGGCTTAGATAGTGCTTTAGGGTTTAGGGTCTAGGGTGTAATTAGGTGTAACTAAGAACTTGAGCTGCTTCCCATGTTCGCTGCCTGAACCCTACACTGCAAAGTCCTCAAGCTCTGAGATCCTAGAACCGCAACCGCCCAAACTCTCCCTGAAACCTAAACCCCTAAACCCGAAAACCCTAAAACCCGCAAACCCCAAACCCCTAAAACCCTAAAACCCTAAAACTCACAACCCCTAAAACCCCTACAACCAGAAACTTGCTTTTCAAGGCACTTCGGGGCCTTCCACGGTGCCCATGTAGAGGCCTTGGTGGCGCGGGGCTTTGGCAGGTTAGGGTTTCAGAGGTTAGGGTTTAGGGTTGAGGGTTTAGGCTAGGACGTTTAGGGGTTTAAGGTTAAAGGTTGAGGGTTTAGGGTTCAGGGATTCAGGATTTAAGGTTGAGGGTTTAGGGGTTATGGGCTTAGGGATTTAGTCTTATGGGTTTGGGGATTTATTAAGGTTGAGGGTACAAAGTTTGTCTTGCTAGGATCGTCAGGAATGCGTCGCAAAGCTGGTAATTTTGTTGCGTGAGAACCCTTCAACAACTTACTCCTAAACCCGTAAACCCCAACCATCCGTCAATCCGGCCCTATGCTTTAGGATAGGCCCAAACGCACTATAGGGGTAACCACCAGTGTTAATGGTAACTATATTGCGGCCCCTACATACTCCTATTACACCACTACGGCTGGCTGGCTGGCTAACCCAAACCATGTTATCGCAGCTCAGCGGGCATCACAGAAAAGGCAAAGCAGTATCATGGTTCAGGGTTCAGCTGCATCATTAAAGAAAAAAACAGTATGAAATCCTTAGTTGATCAGATATCCTGTTCCCAACATGTCCATCAGGGAACATAATATC
Organism: Symbiodinium pilosum; assembly: GCA_905231905.1. Classification (NCBI taxonomy): domain Eukaryota; class Dinophyceae; order Suessiales; family Symbiodiniaceae; genus Symbiodinium; species Symbiodinium pilosum. The sequence goes on along the minus strand of CAJNIZ010047994.1, from coordinate 30,563 downwards.
TGCTGTGTCTTCTTATAGACCTGCGGATCCGGAAATAAATTGCCCCAAAAGACCTTTAGACTGCTCAACAATAAGGAGACAGCCACGGTTGGCTTTGCCACGCCTCTCGCTCCGTCTCGTCTGAACCCCAAACCCTCAAACCGAGACCCTATACCCCAGACACTAGCCCCCCAAAACCTCAACCTTCAAACTCAAAGCCCAAAAACCCCAAAGTCGAAACCTTGAACCCCGCACCCTCCAAACCTGAAAGCCCTGAGCTCCAAACCTGCCAAACCTACACCCCTAAACCCCTAAACCCAAATGTATACCACCATTTTAACCCCTACATAACCCCGATATAATCCCTATATAACTCCTATATAATCCCTTTATAACTCCTATATAATCCCTATATAACTCCTATATAATCCCTATATAACTCCTATATAACCCCCTGCCCCTCTCCTCTCCTGGCCAGACGGCGTAGCGACGTGAGTTCACTGCGTGCAAGTCTCGCGCACAAAGGCTCGATACCCCTGCCGCTCCAAGGGAGCATAAGATTCGGGTTTAGGGTTTGGGGTCTAAACTCCTGAAAGGGGGTTATATAGTGGATTCTAGGGGACTATTATAGGGCTTATTGAGGGGAATATTCGGAATTTAGACTACGGTTCATAAGACTAGTCACAACAATTGTAACCGTAGTAGAACTAATGATGGTGATAGTAGTAGGGTTAGCTTTCGACGATGGGCACCATTCAGGTGGACCCGCACCTGTAATCGTGGTTTAATAGGAATATAAGAGGACCCTAATAGCATCACAATTATGCCTTCTAGTCAGTCACTGTTACTGGGTGAGGGGCTCCACCTGAGCCCTAAACCCGGGTGGGTATTGGGGGTTCACCTAAGGCAGAGGCATCTCTTCGGCATGGGTTCTCTGAGAAGCGTCTGCTCTTGGAGCTGGACGCGGTTTAGGGTTTAGGGGTCTAAGGCTGGCGCTTTAAGGTTGGGGGTTTAGGGTTTAGGGGTTTAGGGTTTAGTATGTTACCCTCCGCCTAAGGAGAATCAACATGGCCATGCTGGAGCATGAGCTGGGCATGGAAATGCAACTATAAACCAAGACCCACCTTATTTGGGGGTATATGGCCCCTAAGACTGGCACCTGGGGCCCAATAGAGGGTAGGTGGAGGGTCTAGTTACTAGTAAGGAGTTGCCCTGGAGGCAGCTGCATCAGATCATCGGTGGGAGCAGCCCACAACGCCCAATCAAAACAGAAGAGTTGCTCAGAATTTACCTTTTATGATCCTCTACAAGGTAGAGTCCCCCTCAAGTAGATAGAATATGGCTTTGAATACATTATAATAAGATCCCCCTACCCCCTATTCTATCTACGTAAAGGGACTATAATCTTGATAAACTGTCCAAGTAACCCCCAGGGTCTGCAGCACTATGTAGGGTGCCTGATTTGAGAAACCCCCATGTCCCGAAACACAGCTGAATGGTAGAAGAACTTAGGCCTGGTTTTCCCTGTGACGCTGTCAAGTACAACTGCACAGAAAGCAGGCTCATTGTCAGTGGCTCTCCCACTTGATAAGAAATATATGTAGCCACAGTATTTGGAAGGAACCCTATATGCACGCAGGGGTCTGTCTAGGGTCTAGGGCCACAAACCCATACCTTGCATCTCAATATCACGCGAAACGATGCAACAAGCCGCAGTGGCCTCTTATTGGTATTGCTATGATTGTTATACCTAGTTATACCGCCACGTCTTGAACGCCTCCTACCACTGCCAACACCACCGCCAACACCACCGCCACCACCGCCACCGCCGCGCCGCCGCCACCAAACCACAAATCACCAGCTGCCTCAGATCTCCATCGATTGCGATATCAAGCAGCCGGAGCTGACGTGGGAAGCCTCTTGAACGCTTTGTGTGGCTGGGTTTAGGGGCGGCTAGGGCGCTTGGCTACCTGTGTGTACGGCTTAGGGCTCAGGAGAGGACGCTGAGGGTTTAGAAGCTTCAGGGCCTAGGCCCGAGATTAGGGCTTGGGGTTTAGGGCCCAGGCTTGAAGGTTGAACCTTGCGGGTCTTAGGAAGGCTTCAGCTAAGGAGATTGGAATGCGTAATTCTGTCAATGGGTACTTCTGGGCGGTCAGGCAGATGCCCTAATTCTGCTCAAGGTTCATGCTTAAGGGGATTCTGGGGAACAAACGCTTGCTGGAGGAATGCAGTCACCCACTCTCCTTTAAGTATCCGTAAAGCCTAAATGGAATCCCTAACTACTAGGTTGCATGTTCATCTTCAATCTCTTCATATCCCTCTTCATACATATACAGCGAAGTGTAGTCCTAACACCTTCGCGCAAAGGTTCAGCAAGGATGTAGTCTTGCGAACTACACCTGCTCACCCAAAAAAATCGATCTCCGCTGCAGGCATTCAGGGTTTAGGATTTAGTGTTTAGGGCTGAAGGCTGGTTTAGGGCCAGGACGGAAGAGCCAAGATCACTAAAAACAGGGTTTAGGAGAATACTACAGGAGAATACTACGTCATTGCAACAAACGGGAGATTGTAGGACAACCTTCCTCCGCATCGTGGATTTTTAGCCCTAAGCCCTGAATCACTGAAACCAGCTCCCGCAGCAGCTTTTTAGGGAACATCCCCTAACGGTAGCCCCCCAGGCTGTACGGAGATAATAAGGACAATATGAAGCTTCACAAAGCCAAATACTCTTGGGGGGACAGTATTGTAACCCCCTCATATGACAGGCCCTGTAGAAGCTCCCCATAAAAACCGTGCGCCTTCAGCAAACGACGGGAACGCGTGTTTACGGGCCACGTAAAAAATGTCCCTATAAAATCCGCGCGCCTTCGGCAAACGACCGGAAAACGTCTTTGTCCCACTTCCTTGGGCGATGCTTCTTCTGTACCTAAATACCCCAGACCAAACATGATCCCCTGTTGGAGCCCCATAATTCTCTTACTATCTCTTTAGTTCGCTGGGGTCCTCAGGCCCCCCCAGTTCAAGAAGCCCTTACACCAGAATTGAAAGTACTGCGCTCTTTCCAGGACACGGTAAACACTGGGTCAAGCTACCTTGGGGAGTGCACATGCGGACTTAAATTACGTTACCATAATGGGTATATATAGGAATTAATATGGTTTCCCCAATACAGTAACTCAAATTAAGTTGCTTAACAGCAACCCAATATAATCAGCTATGTAGGCACACGGTTTGAGGGTGTAGGGTTTAGGGCATGCCTTAGGGTTCAGGGCTTAACCCCCCCATCCCCCACCCCCTAATGTTGAATGCTACCAATATGTTACAAGATACCACACTGCGGAGTATTCAATGCTGGGGCGGGTGGGGGATTTAATAAACATTAGGGGGGAGGGATTACGGGCTATCAGGGAACAGTGTTGACCCCGCTCTACGCAAGACGCCAAGACGCCCTCTAGAATGTGTTTCCACACATGCTGAATCGAAGGTTAGAAAGGCGCAAGCAGGATTTTCGTCTGAGTAATTAAAAAGTTCCTTACCTAACACCCTCAAAGCGACTAGGGCTGTTGAAGCTCCCTGACCCCTTAACCGCCTAGGGCGAAGCAGCTCTAAGAGGAGGGTCTGAAGTTAACGAATCCTGCCTACAATGTCAACTTCAAACTTAAGGTAGCCAAGTCAGAATCGGTACGCAAGCTTGTCAGAAAAAATATTCAGCACCAGTAGGAAACTTGTAGGTTTTAGGGTTTAGGTTTTAAGGTTTTGGTTTTTAGGGTTTAGGGTTTAGGTTTTAAGGTTTGGGGTTTAAGGTTTAAGGTTTAAGGTTGAGGGGTTTAGGGGTTCAGGGTTTAGGGTCTAGCATACAGCTACACTAAACCTTCAGCCCGCCTCTAATGTAGGGGCCGAAAGAATTACCAAAAGCTTCTTCAGGTCTATTTGAGGCACCCTATACCACAAGTTTGCACGGAATCTAGGACCAAAACTCTGACAATCATCTCTATAAAGTGCTTTACAAGCACGGTTGCCACTTCGTGCTGCATGTTCTTTTCCATTTGAACTTCCACATTCCCGAAGATACCAGCATAACCCACGAAGAGGGACCATAATACTGTCATTCTTTGGGCGTATATTATCCAGTACACCCCACACTCCTCCGATACAGCCTTTCAGCCCCCAGCCCCAAACGCCCAAGAATGAAGCGTGACCCCTCTTCAGTGTTGAGGGTCAAGGGTCATGCTCTTATCCGAACGTGCTTTGTGACATAATTGCCGATATGGCAGTACCTTACCCCGTAATGTAGACCCGTGATTCACGAACCCCCTGCTCTTCATAGGGATCCGAGTAGTAAGGTCCTCATAAGGAGGGCGTTTATGAGTCACGGGTCTACAACAGGGACCAACCCAACTCCTATCTAACCCTGTAACCCACAGAGGATGTAGGAAATCTTGCATCGCCTGACATACCCTATACCTCGGACCCTAAACGCCTCTAAGCCCTTTAGCACCTCACTCCAGGCCCCTAAGCCCAAAACCCCCAAAACCCTAAGCCTCAGACGCCTACAATCCCAAACCCTGAACCCCAACCCCTTGATAGTCCGGAGACCGAAATACTCTAATTCCTAAACCTTAAGCCCTACATAATCCCTATAACCCTATATAACCCTATGTAGTCTCTATGTACAGGAATTCCCCTATCCCAGCGGCAGGCAGTCTCCCACATGCAGGTTTAGCTCAGTGAGTGCCGGAGGTAGGCGACTCCGGCGGTTCAAAGATGTTTGGGGTTGAAGGGTTTCATGTTTAGCCTCAACCCCTAAACCCTAAACCCTAGCAGGACTAGGGTTTCGGATTCTGGGGGTTTCAGGGTCTGGGGTTTGCTTCTGAGGGTTCAGAAGGGTTTAGGATTTAAGGCTTGGGCTTTTAGGGCTTGAGGCCTGGGGTTTGGAGTGCGTTTGAGTGGCTTTTGGGGTATAGGATTCTTCAGCAAGTAGATAGTCATAGCCCTAGCCTACAGCGGATACCAAAAGTTCCTGCATGACCATAAGTACCTTGTACTGTCGGAATTATGGCAGAGTAGTATACTAAGGTCGTGCAGGGGTTTAGTGTCAACCCTATAATAACGCCCTTACAAAATCCCAGTCTCCATGGAAATTTCTATCTTCTTGTTCATTTGATTCTCCATTAATATGGTAATGTCGTGAACCATAAACCTAAAAGCCTATAATATAGCCCTAAACCCTAAACCCTTTAACCTTAAAGCCTAAACCCCGTAATATAACCCTTGTATGTCTCTATATCCGGAAAAGGCCTGTGGGGGCTTCCTGCAAGGGATCAGGGTGTCAATTCATGGTTAGGGGTTGATGCCCTAAACCCTAAACGCTAAACCCAAATCCTAAACCACCTAGTGCTTTAGGGCTAGGAGTTTGAGCTTGGGCTTCTAGAGAGTATGGTCATCAAGCGCTACCGGTGTAGGATTTAGGGTTTACGGGTTAGGGTTTAGGGTTTAGGGAAATCTCAGCTGTAACTTACGCTTAAGTATGGATTTAGGCTACTTCAGGCTTCTAGTGTTGCTCGTTCGGATTAGGGTTTGGCTTAGGGGGAATGGTAAGGTTCCAAAAAATTAAAGATGATTGCGATCGATGTTGTAGGTGACCACAGTCCCACGACGTACGGGGATTTAATCATATAAGGATTAGAGTATATTGGGGGTATATGAGGGGGACCCTCATTTTGGGAAACTACCATATAAACCCTATGACTATGTCGTATGACTCCTCTAGGGTGCTTAGTATTTGCAAGGTTTAGGGTTTAGGCTTTAGGATCCTTGGGGTTTAGGGCTATAGGTTGCCAAAATCCCCTCGTTGGAAATGCGGAAAGGCGCGTTGCTCGGGCTTGAACTTGAGGCCTTGGATGTTGTGCGCGCGCCTCCTAAGGCTAAGTCCTAAACTGCTGAACCACAAGCTGACAGCCCTAAACACAGAACCCTAAACCCTCAACCCAAAGCCTGAACTCTAAACCCTCAACCCCTAACCCTCAACCCAAACCCTGAACTCTAAACCCTCAACCCCTAACCCTCAACCCAAAGCCTGAACTCTAAACCCTCAACCCCGAACCCTCAACCCATACCCTGAACTCTAAACCCTCAACCCCTAACCCTCAACCTAAACCCTGAACTCTAAACCCTCAACCCCTAACCCTCAACCTAAACCCTGAACTCTAAACCCTCAACCCCAAACCCGAAACCCTACATGAACCCTAAAGCTGAAACCTGACATCCGAACCCTAATCCCCTATATATATATATATACCCTGCCTGCACCCCACGGGTAGGTCCAATTTTGGCACAGCACCCACCAAATAGAGCCAAATGGGGCACGATTCTGAATACATTTATAGATCCAGAAGCCCCAAACCCTAAATCCTAATCCCTGAATATCCCTGAACCCTAAACCCTAAAGCCATCTCGTACTCCTCAGGCCCTAAGGGCACTCATGACCATTCTTGGGGAGCTTTTCGACATTTAGGCAGGTAATTGCCACGCGGTTTAGGGTTTAGGATGTAGGGTCAGGGTTTAGGCTTCGTGGTCCCTTTAATGGTGGCCGTCATAGGATATCTAGGTTTTGGGTTCAAGGTCTGGATCAGACTTTAGGGTTTGGGAAGGTGAAATGGACACTGGTAATATTTGGATTTGGGGTTCAGTCAGGGGCTAGGCAGCTAAATCCAGAAACGAGCATGTTTTCAATCGTACTAATCAGAAGGTACTGCAGGATACTACAGCTTCAAATCCTTGAGCTTCCGGACAAACCCCAAGCCCCCAAAAACCTGAACCCAAACCCTCAATCTCAATCCCTAAGCCGTAAGTCCAGAAAACTTAATACCGCACAGAAGGAACCAAGCACCCATAAAACAGAAGCTTAAACCCTGGACCCTTAGATCTTAACTCCTTAAACCCCAAATCCCAACACAATAATCATAATAACTACGATTGCTATTGTTTTACTCCAGTTACTCTTGTCATAGTACTAATTAGTATTATTGCAATTGTTATCTAATATTCCCCTATGAAAACCCTAAACCCTAAATCCTAAACCCCTAAATCCGTAAACCCTAAACCCCTAAACCATATTGCCCTATGGAACCCCGGAAGACCTTTCTGGGCCTCAGCAGCGCCACAGCCGCGGCGTGAGAAATCTCGGTGCTCAGGTCGAGCTTTGTGAGCTGCGAGGGTAAGCTCCTTGTCTATAAGAGGCTTAAAGGACGAAACATGCAGGGTTTAGGGTTTGGGATTTAGGGTTTAGGATTTAGGGTTTAGGATTTGGGGTTTAGGGTTTAGATATTACCTGAACCCAAACGTATGTAGAGTGACGGCCTTTTGGGCCATATCTAGGAGTTTTGGGCTATTGTTGTTCCTACTTTTAATGTCCAGGTAATAGTTCCAAAGCTCGAAATGGAGGAGAGAATGGAATGCGCTGAAAGATCTAGGGTTTAAGGTGTGGCTCAGGGGGGTAGGGTTCTGGGTGTAAGTGGTTAAGGGCTAAGGGTTTAGGGATTCAGGGTTGAGAGTTTGGGTTTAAGGGGGTTTGCGTCTCAGGGCTTAACATGTAAAGCCTGAGAGATTGGAATGGAGTTTCAGGATCCATTGCTGTAAGTTGTAGAAGGACTGGTAATTCAGGGCTCAGGGTTTGGGTTCCAATTCATATTTGGGCCACCAAAAATAAGCCCCATAATATTCCCCTATATGTTCCGTTGTATAGACCTCCATGGAGTTTAGACTATGGCTCAGTTGGATTTGGGGATTGGGGTTTAAGGTCTGTGGTCCCCGGCTGCGGCACCATTTCCATCCCATCTAACTACAACTTCCTAGGAACCAGTTCCCGGCATTGAGGTCTGCCCCTTCATTTTCCCTGAGCCCTAAACCCTAAACCCCAGACTCTTGGCC
>CAJNIZ010047994.1:8654-22541 GCA_905231905.1 Symbiodinium pilosum | reverse complement strand
CCTCAACCGTGAACCCTAAACCCCAAACCCCAACAACTAATCCCTAAACCCTGGGTCTTACCACCACCTGCAGCTAAGGGGAAGCTGCGCTGCTACCATTCTTACGGTTGCTACTACCACAAGTGCCTGAATGATTTTAAGGTTTAGGGTCTAGGGTCTAGGGTCTGGGGTTTGGGGTTGAGGGTTCCAGGGTTAAGGGTTTAGGGTTAAGGGTTTAGGGTTTCGGGTCTGGGGCTGGGGCTTTCTTGCAGGGTCACGGGAACGCTAGACGGTAGGTTCGCAATGGGGCTGACTGGGGATACTATGTGAGCTATAATCTAAGGTCCTAGTATCCGCCTGTATGACCTTGTAATACTCCCTAAATAGTCCCTTATATAACCCTCCTTTCAAATGTCTTACTATAGCTCATGTGGCTTATGAAGGTTTGTAAAGTTGCAATGGTGAAGTGTCCCTAAACCCTGAACCCTAAACGCTAAACCTTCAGCCCTAAACGTTGAGTGTTCTTACTGTCATAGAGGCACGGGTTGTTGTAAGCTGCTTTGCTTTAGTGAGTAATGTATTATTCGTCAAGTTACGAAGTCATATTAGTGTTTAGGGTTTAGGGTTAACCCAAATCCCCTGAACCCCGGACTCTAAACTGTAAACCATAGTTTCCATGTTCTTTTCCCTCCCCTCATTCCCCTATGGGCCCAAGTCCTCCAGACCTTCCAAATAAGATTTAGAGGTTATGACAAGGGCTAACATAAGAATTTGCTTGTGGTGTTAGGGGACAAGTTGTAAATCCTGGTAATCAATCTCTGGACCGAACCCCATTGCTCTGTCAACCCAAATTTTCTACCCATCGACCCGGAACCTCTTTCCTTGCTGTATCGAATAACCCCCTCCTCGCAAAGTCTTCACCGATGCCTTCAACCAGCGTCCGCTTGGGCCTCAGGGGCTTCGAACCCAGAGAACTAAACCCTAAACCTCTAGACCCTTAAGCGCCTGAATCCTAAAACCTAAACCTTAAATCCCTAACCCTAAGTCCTAAATTCTAAACTCGAAGACGACCTCTCTTCCAACAGTGGATTTCCGTGATTCAGATCATAACTCTACGCTCGACTCTTAGGGCCCAGACGTTTCGGAGCATGCGTTTAGGGTTTGGAATTTTGGGATTTGGGTCTAGGGTTCAGGGCTCAGGGGGTTTAGAGCCACCAAATCATAACACTCCTGCACCCCCATATACGACTATAAGAGGAATCAGGACCCTGGTAGGTAGATCCTTACCCTACTTCTACTCAATTCACTGTATTCTTGGGGTTCCCTTTTTGGGGCCCCCATGGAGCCGTACCCTGAACCCTAAACCATGCCTGGACATAGATAGCGGAAACCTTAAACACGTTTAGGGGTTTAGGGATTAGGGGAAACCTATACCCCCAACCCTAAACCGTGCCTAGAAGCAGATTGCGGGGCGAAACCCTCCAAGTTCTCAATCCCAAGGTGTGCTTCGGTGTGGGGTTTCATTGTGCTACCGAGGCCATGCCAGGATGTACGCGCTACAGGGTTCAGGGTTTTAAGGTTTGGGGTTTAGGGTTTAAAGATTTCGGGTTTTAGGGTTTGAGGCTTCTGGCCTCTTATCCCAGACCCTAAGCAGTTTGGATTTTGGGGGTCCAAACTGTGAGCCCCCAAAACGCAAAACCTTAAAATCTCCGGCGCCCTCTACAATCCGATTCTACCTTAGGCCTTAGGCAACGCGGGAAACTACTCACTGGACTCAATGTTGAGAGGTCTACCAAAGCCTAAAACGCCCTCCTTTTTCAAGGGGCGGGTGCCCCTTAGGGGGTTTAGGCTTTAGGGCTGTCAAATTAGGGATACATCCCTGCAGTCCACCCTCAACCCTAACCTGAAGCTCAAGGTCAAAATTTGGAGTTTCAACACCTAAACTCCACGGGCGTAAATGCTAAGCTGCACACATGACAGACCTAAGCCATGAATTCCACCTGCCCAAGGGCCTTTCTGAACAGTGTTTGGGCTTAGGGTTTAGGTTTATATAGGCTTTAGGATTTGTGGTTTAAGGTTGAGGGTTTGGGGTAAATTAGGAAGCCAAAGCTGATATTCGTCAGCAGTCAGGCTGCGACCTTCACGCCCCTAGACCCTAAATTCCAGACCTGTCTGCCAAAAACCCTTAAACCCTAGTCCCTAAACTCCAAGCCATAAACCCTACGCCGCACACCTCGAGCCCCAAATCCTAAACCCTAAGCCACAAACCCTAGGCCCTAAATCCGACACCCTAAGCCCAAAACCCTAACCCAGACCCGTGATTCATAAACCCCTTCCCCTTTAATAGAGATTACAAAAAGGGATCCTAATAGTTAGGCCTTTAAAAGGAGGGGGTCTATTAATCAGGGGTCTACATTGGCCACCAAAACATGGAAGCTGAAATCCCCAGCCTTTTGGCAGGCTGCACGGAACATGTTGTTTTCATGCTGAGAAGTCGACGTAGTGCGGGTTCTTGTCCTTATGTTCCGGCAAGAAATCATACACCAAGTCACAGGGCGCTTGATCCTCGAGGCCTCAAGATCGAGGATTCCTTCTTGCACTTCATTTGGTGGTAACGTGGCTACTTTGGCACGGCTTGCTGCAAGGGCCAACAGATTCCTGACCACCCAAGGATCTGGGTGATATTTCAGGGCCAGCTTCTAGGCCTGTCAGGGCCGTGATGGGATGTCATGTTTGGGCCGATCCTCCGCGCAGGCCCCATAGTTTGGGAGGCTCAAGGCCAAGCTTCGGGACGCCTTACAAAGATTTTCAGGGAGCCCTTGATTGTGAGGCATTTTGCAACGACACTTCCAGCTGGTTCCTTACCACTCATGGAAAGCTTATGCACCAAAAACAGCAATGGCTCTATGCCATCTCTAGGGACGTCAGATACGGCAGGCAACAAGCCTAGTCCATGTCGCAAAGAGTTTGCTACAGATCTTCACGCAAGAAATCGTGAGATAGCCATCGACTCGAAGTGCTTGACACTCCCCATCCTGCAGCGCACATCGTTGGGTGGTGCCCCAATAATAACGACAGAACGGAAACTTGACAATCCTGTCAACAACATACATGCAAGCACCTGGCCTGCTTCACCTCCCGTACGGTGGCAGATCTTTGCCTCACTTGTGATTTAAATCCTCTCTCAGGCTCCCTTCTTGGCAGAACACTGTGCCCAGACCTGACATATCACAAGCAATTTTATAAGAACCTGCTGTAGTGGGCAGCAAAAGCCTAACACGCATCGCGAATTGGTCCTGGCACCTGTCGTGCCGGATTCACTCACTCTGTAGCAGAACGCGTTGTCATGACTTCCATGGACTTTCTGAAGGTATCGGGGGAGCAGCACGAATGAATGTCTTGAGATAGAATCATTCCGGAGCTTCTGTTTGGGAAGAGCTCTCGGTTGTCCCATCGCGACCGGCCGCTTCTGTGCCAGTCGAACTGTGAGCGGCGCACCAGGTCTGCCAGCTTCGATTCTGCAGTCGCAACGGGCTCCACGCACCGTGGGATTCTTCACTGACGTTCAGGCAAGCTGGTTTTTGTATGGCTGATGGGCAGGCCCCCCACCCCCCCAAACCCAGGAAAATTGTAGTCAGTGTAGTCAGAGCGCAGTTTTGACGAAGTGCAGCTTACAAGCACTCTCTGATGATGACTCCGTTCAAGCCTCCTTCTTGTTCGGTCCACTGGAGCTCAGGCCTCTCAGGCTTTATCCTGAGGCTCTACGGCTTAGTTATTCTCAAGGCTTGGAAGCGACCGTTCTGCCAAAATCCATCGTTGAGTCACAACCTGCTGCGTAACGAGACCGATGCTTGGGATTTGGGCATGGGACTCTACGACAGACATGAGCAATGACGAATGAAGTGCAGTGGAGAACGAATCTCGGGCATCGATGTTTAAGTGTGAGCGGCGAGCCCTGAGCACTGTCGGACTACGTGCTCTGTGCCTGGCAAAGTTCGCGAAGTTCGGCAACATTGAGCACCGTCGAACGAAGTGCTCTATCTTCGGCGACAGCTTTGATTGCAAATTGTACCATGGGCAAGAACCTTCGGGGAGCTCCCGGATGGGGCATGCGCGTCTGGAATACCTGAAGTCTAGGTACTGGCCTTTTGCTGGAAACTTAGCGCGGACCTGACCTGCAAGCCGCAAGTGCAAACCGAGCGTACGGAAGTGAACGTCCTGCCAGCCAGGAAAGGGGCGGGGGTCTCTCAAAGATTGCTTGCTTTGCTCCAAGAATTCCGAAACCACAGTTTGGAGACCAGCTATATCCCTCTTAGGCTGCAATCGTTGGCAGAAGCCAGGCCTGAGACTGAGAGAACATGTTAGCAACGCAGAGTTCATGCAGTTGTTCACGGTTCTCTGGAATGTCTCGTGGTTTAGATTAGCCCCACCTACTCCAACACAAAGCAGCTTGTCCAGATGCCCGGCGAAAAGCGCATACTCCAAAGGGCAGAAACCATCCGATGAGTTGCGGAGCGCTCCTGGCTGCTTACCTGGGCAACCGAGCAACATCTCGCACCCATGCTCTATTCAAGACCTGGGGCGCTCTTTCGGAATTCCGTTGGACCAACGAATATCTGGAGTACAAGTCTGATCCTCGTTTTTTTCTGAAACTCTCCAGCAGCGTTGAGACAGTGACCCCAGGAAATACCCTCGGCAGTTCCTGCCGTGGGCCGGGCGATTCGGGCCTTGCCAGCTCAAGCAGGGCCGTGCTTTGTTGTAAACCAGAGTCTCACATAAACACGGGCTGGAGACGCCAAGGATGACGATTATAGGTGCGCATATGCATATACGTTAGACATATATATATATGTATATATATACACATATATAGATGTCTGAATTATATAAAGGTATCTACTTACATTGAACCCTACAGCCTTCACCTTAAACCCTAAACTGACAAACTCAACGCCCTACCAACAACATGTCAAGCACGTTTAAAAGCATGATTGTCCCTATAAGCCCGAAATAAACCCAGCTTCATAGGGTTTTGGGTTTGGGGTTTAGGGTTTGGGTTTGAGGTTCAGGAATTTGTATGATTCAAGGTATATTCCTTAATTAAAGGATATTGGGCTCCGTGGGGATACCTACACAATCCCAGCCTCCATTTCCGTTTCATTTGATGTTCCGCTTGCTTCTCCATCATTGCGCAAAGATTCCTAAACCCAATCCCCATCTAATCCCTGCACCCCTGCATAACCCCACTATGCAACCCTAAACCCTAAATCCTAAACCTTAAACCTTAAACCCCAAACCCTGAACCCTGGTAGTTATTACGACCGAAACCTTTCCAAGCACTTTGCCTCGATATGTTGATTGTGAGCTCCTTCAGAGCTGGCGGCAGGTTTGCCACCAGCAGCCTCCAGGACCGAAACCCTAGGCCCTACACCCTTTCAAGGGTGTTATATAGGGAGACTGGAAAAAGAAAATGGAAACCACTATTTTGGGCTTTAGGTAGTTTAGGATTTATATAGGGGATTTTGGGGTAATTTTTTATAATGGAAAAGAAAATGGAAACTACTAGTTTAGGGTTTAGGGTCTAGGGTTGAGGGTCTAGGGTTTAGCGTTTGGGGTCTAGGGTTTGGGTTGTTTTTGGTTTTGGGTCTTGAGTTTACGGTCTAGGGTTTACGGTTTTGTTTCGGTGAACAATCAGGGTTACCGGCAATAAGCTTTAGAGGGTGTATGACCGCGATATGTATGTCGGGCTTAGGGGTGCGGCTTCAGGTTTAGTATGTGGGGTGTAGGACTGCGAACTTTGGGTTTAGCGATTATGTGAAGACATGTTTCGCACCATTCTCTCAACTGCCAGGAATGCGGTGTTTGGGTTAACCTGAACCCTAAACCGTGAACCCTAAACCAAAAATCCTTGTAAACATTCAACCCTAAACCCTTAACCCAAACCCTAAAGCCAGACCTCTCAACCCTAAACCCTAAATGAGCCATAGTCTAAATTCCTAGTATCCCTCTTAATATCCCCTGTAGTCATCCTCTATATAATCCCCTATATAACCCCCTTTAAGGAGTTTAGACTATGACTCAAATAGGTTGAGGGTTTAGGGATCCGGGTTGGGGGCTCAGGGCTGACGAGGGCTCCGGAAGTCATTAAAAAAGATTGCGGGGCCTCACCGGGCTCAGGGGCCGTGAGCTTTCAGTGGGCCGTAGGGTTATTTTGATTTTTTAAATTAAGGAAAGTTGGGGACCCTAAGTAATGGTAAGTTTATATGGACTTGAGGGCTTAAGGTTTAGGATCTAATGTTTAGGGTTCCGGGTTGAGGGTTTAGGGAGTGCATCCTCGTTAGAGGGACAGAGCATGGGAGCTGCAGTCAACACTTGACTCTGAAGAGCTTTGCTCCAGGAGCAGGATTTAGGGCCTAGAGAATTCCAGTTTAGGGTTTAAGGCCTGTAGAATTAGAATAGGGGGCCTGAGCAAATATTCTGCTAAAAGGCATATAAAGGCTGTTGGGGAGCAATGTTGGTTCTTATTACGGCTTCTACATTAGGCACTTCTTAACGTGAAATATCCCGCGTTAGAATACTTGCAACTCCAGAATCTCTTTAGTATTCCTCTTAATCCTCATCATGGCTGCTTGAGTTGAACGGCTCAATGTCTGTCTTTCTGAAACACTGCAAGTTTCAAAATCATGGACCCGAAAGCCCTGACATGCCCCCCCTACATTAACCGTTAATGCATCATCATACGAAATGCCACCTAGTATCCTTCAAACCCCTCTCATATTCCGCACATAAGCAGGCTCTTTCGGACCTCTCTACTTTATCGCAACTTTCAACCCGAAGCTCTAAACCCTGTTTGAGTTTCAGGATTTGAGGGCTTGGCATCTAGGGTAAGCCCTGAGCCCCAAAACTGACCTATGGTGATCCCTTCTCCCTATTGGACCACAACCACAACCGCTTTATGATATGTATATATACATACACACACACACCATTTTACATCATATATGTATATATGTATGCATATCTCTATATATATATATATCATAAATACATATATATATATATGTATATATGAATATATACATCCCCAGATATGCCCCTAGATAACCCCTACAACTGCACCCCCGTTGAAGAGAGTCTTAATCCCAAAAAGCCCTTTCCACAATAAATGCTAGTCCTTTGTTCCGAACCCTCGACCCCATGTAAACCTACCAGTTTGCTGAACGACGGCTTGTTGGCTTTTTTTCCGAAGTTAGGGCTATTATTTTGCATACTTTTGCAGTGCAGGTAGACCTGGTATAGCACCTGGACCCCAAGAATAGGTAGAAGAATGGCCCAAGACCCCTACAAATGGTAGTTTCCCAAAACAATTGAAACCCAATATAGGCCCTAAAATACTATGATTCTGATTATGGGGACCCCTAAAAAGGTACCCCTAATTTTGGGAAACCCCCAAATTGCCCAAGAGGCTGTTTGGACAGATAAAACCCCAAACCCTGTGGCCTCACAGACTCATCGCTGACAGCGTCCTCCCTCCGCCTCCACCATGGCTGGCAAAGGTTCAGCCTACAGCTCAGGGTTTAGGTTTAGGGTTGTGGGTTTAGGGTCTCAAGGGTTGAGGGTTTAGGACTTTAGGGCTTATAGGGTTTAGGACTTAAGGTTTAAGGTTTGGGGATGTGGGTTTTGGGTTCAAGGTTTAGAGTTTAAGATTTTGGTCTCAGGTTTAATTAGTGCTTAGGATCTACGGTGCACGGCTTCGGTTTTAGGGTTCAATGCTTAGGGCTTAGAGTTTAGGTTTCAGGCGTAGTGTTCGTAGTGTTCAGGATTTAGGGTTCAAGGTTGAGGGTTCAGGGGTTTAGGGTTTCAGGTTTCAGGCTTAACCTTTGTTGGGGTTGGTCGTTAGTCAAAGACTCACGGGGTTTAAAAGCCCCAGGCGTAGCCAAACAACAAGAAATAAACTGGTTGTTCATTGGCGGCCATCCCTTGTAGATTCAGGCCCTTATGCGGGACTTTGTGATTTTGGTACAAGCATTATAATTTTTGGTTGTTTGGTTACACGGGGCTCAGGGGGTTCGGGTCTAATTCATCTAAACTGTATATGAGAGAGAGGTTTAGGGTTAATTTTCTGGGTTGCTGTTAAGGAACTTCACTTCAGTTACCAAAATATGTGTCAAACTTAAACAACACTTCGTGTCTCAGTCCCCCTTAGGAAAGAAGCCCCCGAAACCCTTGAATGGGACCCTGTTTCGCAGGGGAAACACAGTAAGCCATATCCACGAAAACTGAAAGGATCCCAGTCCACCGGGTTAGGGTTTAGGATTTAGGATTTAGGGTTTAGGGTTTAGGATTTAGGGCTACATAATCCCTGGACGGGTTACTTTGTTGGGATAATCTCAAACATTCCAATTTTCCTGGTTATGTTTAAAAATTGGGGGATCCTGCGCTCCAAGTTTTACACAGTCATCATAAATGTTAAGGGTTCGGGGTTATATCGGATTTGTACGTGTATTTTTGGGAATATCTAGGGAATAATGAACAAGTAAAAGGAACCCACTATAGTTAGGAGATTGGGGCTCTATTTTACAGCCACACGTTGCTTCAACGCTTTTCCCAGCCACGGGGTTTAGGTTTTAGGGTTCGAAGGCTGTGGGTTTCCGAACACCCCCTCTAGACGACGTGCGTCCTTAAAACTCACTCTAAGCCAGTCTTGTTTTGGAGCTTATTACGGCCTAGTAAAGCTGGCTAGCTACTCAAGCTGCTGGGCTGCCGATAAGGAAGATGTAGTAATCAATATGGTTTCCCCACTAGAATAACTTGAATTAAGTTCGCCAACAACAACCCAGGCTTATTTTACAAGACATGCCTAAATACACCGCACCAAAACTACAGCCTGAATCCTAAACCCCAACCCGTACACCCAAAACCTACGACCCTGAACCCTGAACCCTGAACCCTGAACCCTGAATCAAGAAACCCCAAAGCCTAAACCCCTAAACCCTCAGTCCTAAACTACTGCAGGCTCGGCAGCTCCAAACGCGTCGCCGTATTTGGAAGCCGCTTAAAGATGGAGGCAGCCGCAGCGTCTCTTTGCCTTAGGGGGTTACGATTTTAGGGTCCAGGGTGTATAAAGGAATGTACCGCAGTAGAAGATTGTATAGGGATATAGGGATATGTAAGAGAAGGGGTTTGAGGCATCGCGTTTCAGGCCATATGGTTTACGGCTTCAAGCTTACCGTTTAGGAAGTCAAGTTTTGATCATTTATTTCCTTGTGCGGCTTTCTTATGCTTTCTTGAGTTCTATGGGGTTGCTATTGGGTTGTATAGCATACATATGCTATAGGATGATGAAGAATCAATTCGACAATCACGTGGCAAATTAAAAACGGCAACTGGTTTGTCATAGAAGTTAAAAATATTGGATTCGGAATTTCTTAAGGTTTTAAGGTATAATGTCCAGGAGTGTCAAAGTTTTGGAGTCAAGGTTTTGGGTGCCTTAGGTGTTCAGGGCTGTGGGGCTTCAAGATCCAAAAAATTAGGGGGTTGCACTTCAGACTTCCGAGAGTCGAGGGTGGAGCGCTTAGAGTTTAGGGCTCAAAGAATTTAAAATTTACAGCCCAGGCTGAAAGCTCTAACTTCTAGGACCTAAACTTTAATACTTGATAGGGCTATGGGCTTGGGAGGCAGAATTCAGGATTCACGTCGGGACTTAGGATTTGGGATATTGGGCTCAGGGTGTAGAGCGGAGGAAAGAAAATAGGTATTAACATAAGGGCTAGGTAAGCATGCCACGAACTACTCATGTAATTCCCTGGTTTTATCTTCAGCTTTTCCCTACTTAGCAGGGTTATATGTAGGCGTCATATACTAAGCCCTAAGCCCTAAGCCCAGAATAACATTTACAAGAACCAATTACCCACTCTTCCTCCAACACCAGAAAGCCTCAGGGTGCGTACAGCACGGACTAGAAAGTGTCGGGCTTACGCTTCGTGTTTAAGGTTTAGGGTATCCCTAACCCTTAAACCCTAAAAGATAATCATAGGGATTCACTCCCCACTCACCCTATGTGCCCGTGAAAATGCTAGGTCGCATTCACGTCAGCGATGTGGACGAGACAATGCGCTGCGCCTCGGATCACCGCGATGTGAACAAAGCATGTTCACTGAAGTCCTTCACAGACGCGCAGCCGTCAGAGCGCCGCGATGGCGTAACGCAGACAGGACGCATGATGTTGAGGTAGATCTAGATTCTAGATCGATGGGCCTCCACGCGCACGAGGCCTGGCGAATTGCCACCTGAGCCAGAGAGCCCACCGCACTCTCTGAAGACACCGCTTCGACTTTCCTGGGGATGAACTGCGGAGGAGGCGATCTCTGTGGCCAGCCCTTCACACCCGACGTAGCAGCCGTTTCAGAGGAGCACGTTCACTCGCCTTCCCTCTCCCAGACGGCCTCCAGCAGGCTGGCCTCCCGGAATTACAGAAACACAGAAATGCGGCTCAACTCCGGATTGGGCCGGTCAGCGTAGAGATCAGTTTCTGACCTGCAGGGCCACCTGCCATGAGGTGCCCAAAGTGAGGCGGGCGATAGTACTCCATGATGCTCAACCTGCCTTCCATGCGGCCGTAGCGCTGGTGTTGCGCCATGTCAGGTTCAGAAGGTCAGCTCGTCGATCCGTTGCGTAGGCGATGAGGGCAGGCAGATCTGCGGCGCATGAAGGTCCACGCGCTGCCATGTCCTCGTCGCTGCTCTTGTGTTTGCGAATGACAGTAGCCTGGTCGTTGAACGATCTGGCCACGCACTTCTCTTGCAGATGAAGAAGCCCCAGACGTCGCCCCAGGTCTGTCAGGAGCCAAAACCTCGCACAGTGCCCTGGCCTGCCATCGCCTCCTGCAACTTCTTCCAGCCCACAAGCAGGTAGACGTCGTCGCCCTCGAAAGAGCATGATGTAGCCAAAAGTGTAAAGAAGCCACAGGCCCAGAAGGCTGGCTGTGCATCAGAAGCGCGATGCAACACGGGTGACTATACAGGGAAGGGGCACTAAACCCTAAGGGTGATAGGGCCAGAAAAGTAAACCACTATGAATCCCCTGCAAAGGCTCAGTAAAGAGCGGCAAAGCTGTGCAGTAGACTGTACAAGCAAAGTCTGGTAGGCACACCACGCGATCTGCAGCAGGAACAGTTGACTGAAAGGTTGCAGGCGCGGGCACTATACTATACAAACCCATCTAAACCCTAAGTACCCTGGACCGTCCGAAACAGAGTTCACTGAAGGATGCCGGGCATACTGAAGGAGCCTGAGAGGCACACTATGCGAACTGCAGGAAAACAGCTGGCTGAAAGCTGCAGGCGCCGAACTATACAAACCTGAAAGCCCGAAGCATCAGAACAGAGTTCACTGAAGGATGCCGCGGGCACACTGGCTGCTCAAGCCGTCACAGACCCACGGGTCTTCCGCACAAGTGCTCCAGGTGGTTTCGCAGTGAGCTGCTCGCCTCCTGCTGCACGAATGGCCGCAGCAAGATAGCATAAATGAGGCATAAGAAGCGATTGAAGGTGAGGGCGGACCTCCAACAGCACGTGCGACTGCTTAGCCGTCATTCGAGCAGATGCATGAGCCCACAAGAAGTTTATGGAAGCAGCCGTGCTCCACCTGATTCAGCAACTGCACGTTGGACCTGTCCACGGCCTCGATCAGGAAGGATGGCTTGGTACGTTTCCCTTTGCTCGACGTCACTACGCCGCTACGCCAGACAGCCACTCCACATTCTAGATCAGATACTCTCTCAGGACGCGCCTCCACGCGCAGCAATCAGGATGTTGTCGTACCCTGTGCCGTATCGAGCTCGTCCCCAAGCGGCGGCGCGGTGCCACCTGAGCTCCGGGTGGGCGGAGGCCAAGTCGTTGGTCATCGTCAGGGCCTCCTCTAGGCGCGTCTCCTGGAAGCAGGGCATGCAGAACTCCCGAAGGCCGAAGACGGAGCGCAGCCGTCAGGAAGGCGGTCAACTCCTCTCGGAAACACACCGCGCGACGCTGCAGTTGCTGACAGCACTTGATCCAGTCTCGCGCCTCCTCGATGACGGGGATGTATTCGTAGTTCAGCTCCTGCACGTCCAGGCTCCGGCCAAACCTCTGGCAAGCTCTCCGAACAAGGCCCGACACGCTTCCACACCCTTCAGTCACCTCCACCACCAATCTGGAAGGTCATTTTCGAGGTGCAGGGCCCGTTGGAAACCGTGCATGAAGCACAGCCTGACTTGGAAGGCCTGACTGCTGTCGAAATACACAGACTTGAGGAAGAGTCTGAGCTTCTTGCGGATCTCCTCCAGGTCGTTAAGTTGAGTTTGAGATAGCAATTGTGATGCGGGGATTTGGGCGCGATCCTCCACTCATTGTCGTGGAAGACGTCCGTGAAGCATGCCGGGGCAGCGGCGTATCCCACTCGACTAGGAAGAGCTTGCAGATGGGCCTGCTGACGTGCTCGCAATCATAACCTTTCCGATAATTGGCGACCTCCATTTTGCGTGCCATGCTTTGTTGCCTGTGGCCTTCCTGATGTGGTCACTTTTGGCCTTGGCCACGACCGCAAGCTGCTGCAGCGGGTCGTCGGGGGGGTGGGGTGGATGGGCAAAAAAATCCGCACATGCCGCCCCAATTTCTCTTTTGCTGCTCCCCCAAACCAGCGAGATCCTGGTTCCTCGATATTTCATCACAAAGTTTGCTACTTGCTCTCTGCGTACTGCAATCTACACGTGAAATGTATCCAAAATATGGCAGAAGGCACCTCATGGATACGACAACTCTAAACACCCTGAAAAACCTCACCCGCGCAAAAAAGGGGGCCCCACAGCGTTCCTTCCGGTGGGTTTAGGGGCCCTATAGAAATCCAGCTTTTATGGCTTCATAAGGACTACAGGACTAGGGAGGGCTTAAGGGTAAGGGCACTACCTTGATAAGGGACTCTTGGACAGTACGTGGTTATAACTTAGGTTTCCCTACCTAGGTTTGGGGGGTAGGGCTTATGACACAAGCTAGTTGTAAGGGACTCTTAGACAAACCCTGAACACTTAAACCTTAAACCCTAAGACCTAAACTTACCTGGTTCTAACTCGGACTTCCCCTGACTAGGCTTCCGGTTCGAGAAGGCCGTGTTGCCGGATGTTCTCGAAGCAGATTTCGTTCTGCAGAAGGGCTAGCCAGATCCTCAAACGGCAGTTTTAGGGTTCAGGGGACTAGCATACAGACTCTTAATACTTCAGCTTGCGGTTTAGGTCTTCTAGGCCCTTGCAGGTGTCCAGACGTTGCCTGCAATGTCTGCAGGTAGGAACCTAAACCCTAAACCAGGGACCCTAACTAAGGAATCGATAAGCACCAAACCCTGAACCCCAAACCCTAAGTACTCCAATACGCCCAAACGTGTGGGATATTTCACGCGACCAGATCATCCGAACCATAAAACGTAAATATGAATTAGCTAGGTTTGAAACCCTAAACAAATCTAGGTAGGTTTTCTGCGCTAAGGCCCCGGCCGGTCGAAACGAATGTCGCTTATCACACAATGATTTCACATTATACGCCACATCCTCCATTTCGCGTCCAAATTGTGCGACAGATGCATCAATTCCAGCAGAACACGTGCTTCAAGTAAAAAGAAACTCATCGTCATCCGTGAAAAATAACACGTCAACGACACTTGAGGTTGCAAGGTGACGCGTGAAATGCCTACCTAGAAACCAATAGCAAGAAACCGCGGGAACTTTTTCTGGCTTCAACATTGTTTTTTTCGTATGTTATCTGCCATTTGCCAAGCAAGCCTAGACTCAAGCTCTGATTTTTTTAGCGTCAACCGTAAGTGTGGAACTGCACGGAAGAACGACCCATTCTAGACTTTAAATTAAGCCCCTAAACCCTAAACC
>CAJNIZ010047993.1:128096-140707 GCA_905231905.1 Symbiodinium pilosum | reverse complement strand
TGCTCGGCTTTGCTCGGTTGCTCGGTTCGGCGGATTTTCGTGCGACCGCGCCGCCGCCGCAATCGGAAGACTATCACTTTAGGGCTTCAGGGGGCTTCGGGGACCAAGCCCTGAACCCACAGCCCTGTTGTGAGCACAGGGGGTAGGCTTTGGGGGTTGGCTTGGCGCAAGCGCCTACATAATTGAACCGCAAACACAGTGTCAGTCAACTTGGGTTTCTAATGCATCATGATCTGGGATATGGAGTATGCGGCAGTATGCGTGTGATCCTTTCGTCCACAGAGAGAAGACAAAAAGATGATGCAGAACGAAGACCCTCTAAACCCTCAACCGGCAACCCTACACCCTAAGCCTTCACTCTAAAATGGGTATAGTTATAGATACCTGACAGCCCACGCGTAGTAACTCCCTTTTCAAGATCTCGTAAGACTGCCGGCTTGCTTGAAACGATCAGGCCACTGGTGTCGTGGCTGCCTTACTACAAGCATTAGATTGCAAACTTCCAGCGAAAGCAGCTCCAAAAGAAACGTAGGCTTTTGCTCGAGGCTTTTCACTCCAAATTGACCTCCTCCATCAATGATACCTTGCTTCCCTAAACTGTCAGAATCGTACCAACTTGAAACCAAAAATTGTACAAGTTGGTATTGGAGAACCAAGGTACTTGAGAATGTGAAGCTTTCGTGATGCGGAAGACCAGCATAGCCTCCGTTATTTCAACTAACCAGGCCAAGAAAGGTTAAAATCTTCATCTAGACCAAATGCATAAGCCCAAAAAAATCAAACTTTTCAATCTAAACCAATGTTCAAAGAGATATGAACCCGGCAATATTAGCCCCTGCCGCGGCAAGGCGGTTCTGAAGTAGGAGACCTCGGAGGCCTAGCCAGGAGACTTGAGCACCTGACCTATTTGATCACCTCTCCAATTCAATAACCAACGACATGAACCTTTAATCTTTCAGGATAATACTCTAAGTTATAAACCCCAGAAGTGTAACAATTTAATTTTGGAGAAGAAGGAAAGCTGAAATAGGTAACCAGCACCAATGCAGCCACTGCGCCGCTCGGCATTGCCCGGCGTTGCTCGGCGCTCGCTTTTTTGAAATAGCATCAAGATAACCAAAAGTGAGCCGAGGCTCAAAATAGCTCGACTGTCCGACGAAAGTGCGCAATTTTGGTTGTGTGAGATGATGTGCCGAACCCTTGATGCTCATGCTGTTACGCATTCAGTAATCCAAGACAACCAAAAGCAGGAAATGTCAGGACGCTACGCACTCAGTAATTCAGGACAACCTAAGGCAGGAAATGTCGTCAGGCACACGATCACTGTTTCAAGCTGACCCCATTTTCCGACCCGCTCATTTCCCGCTGTTACTGTTTCCCCGGCTTCGCCCTCCGATGAAATCTGGGTCCAGGCGGACACCACACGTACAGATTGAGGAGGCGTGTGGTGGGCCAAACCTGTTTTCACCTGTTTTCATCGTTTTCAGACTCGGCCGCCAGTCCCCCCCTCCCCACCCCCGTGAATGCGCCCAATGGCAAAGGCCTTCACTCACTGATTGCAGCCGCCCATCGGGCAAACGTTGTTATCCACGTGCGTCACCACACATGAATCATGCATGGCCTGTTGTTTGTATGCAAATATTTTCACGCAGCAACAAACACAACTTAACCTTAACATCCTTTAACTGGCCGCGTTCGCTTGTTTTTGAAACATACAGGTCATGGCAACATTCTTTTGCTTTTTGTTATGCATGTCATTTGAAGATTGCATGAGCTCATTCAAGCTTTAGTCTAAACCTTTTAAAGGGGATTATGTAGGGGACCAGTATACGTGCTTTTAAGTAGAAGCGTAAACTATGGCCCCTGTATTTGGCGGCGTTTTAAAGGTTGCTATGTGATTCGATCTTGTTGTTGTTGTTGTTGTTGTTGTTAACAAATGTGGTCAAGCGCTTCATCGTTGCTGTTTACTTTCACCGGGGTTGGAAATGTTCCGACAAACCGTTATGCGGCATGTAATGGGTTTCATGCATTTTCATGTGGCACGGACAATTTCGTTGATCGTGTAGCATCTCGCTTGCATGTTGATTTCAACTAAAGCAATTTGAGCTGTCGTTTGATTTGTTTAGCGTCACGGCGTATAAACATGTCAGCAAGAAAGCTACAAACGCAAAATCATGTTTGGTAATTGAAAAGCAAGTGAAAGTGGAAGGTGTTCTGTACAAAATGCGGTCTGGCAAATCGAGGTCCGGGTTCCGTATGTTGCGTGCAAGTTTGACGGATGCTTCTTGGTAGTCTTGAAGCAGGTTTCTGCACTGAACTGGCATGGTTGGTAACCTGATCCACACGACGCCCTTGAATTTGATATGCTCAAGGCTGTGCAACACGGTATCCGTTTGTTTTTGGATCAGCTTGGATGGTGTCATTGGTGTCAAAAAAATGTTGTGAACATGTGTGTCAATAGAGGTTAAGAGCAAGATTTTGCAGAACATCTTGATGCTTTCCTGTATCAATGGAAAACCTTTTCAAGTTTTGCTTGACGCAGTCCGTGTGACGTGCAAGGGTGGTGATTTTTGCCATTTCAACCTTGCTTGAAGACGCCATGGGGCCTGTTGATATGGCGGCGAATGCCATGAATCTTTCCTTGATACCGGCAGTGGACGACATGATTTCTCGAACAACTGCTTGGCAGTCCAGTGCTGATGGTCGCACAAGCTTGCTCGATGCCTTGCAGAAGTTGTTCAAGGCCTATGACATCAACGAAGCTGGGAAGATTGCGTGCAGTGATTTCGTGAAACTGGAAATACGCAATGGTCTGGATCAGGGCGATCCGCGCAGGATCCTGCAAGCCTTCCCCAAGATGATGCGCGCTGACGCTTCTGGGTCAGGGATGCTGAACTTCTTAGAGTTTTGTGCAGCCCAATTGGCATTACCAGATCAAGACAGCGCGGCTCGGTAGCCGTTGGTACATGGGTTTATCGTTTTGGATACATTACATGCTGATAGAATCTTTAATTTTCATACGGACAGCAACAGTACTGGTTTTTGAAGAAGTGGTCGAGGGCTAGCAGCAATTGAACATGCAGTTTGGTCAAATAATGAAACGATGCGACAACAGATGCCAGGTATCACGGAAAATTCCTTCCATTGCAGACTTGTTGCGTGCAGCCAAGCGGGACCTTGCCAGCACGTTGTCCGAAAGGCGGGTTTGAATCTAGGGCAAGAAGAGTGTATGTGAAACTGATGTTGCGTATCACGCAGCCTGTTGACACGTGACCTGGTGCAAATGCTTTTGTTAAGCGGTGTACGATTGCCATGATTGTTGTTGTTGTTGTTGCTGCTGACGACCAGGATGATCACCACTGCACTGCTGCCGCCACCCCCCGCCGCCACCAACGCCGCCACTACTAGCACCACCGCCGCCGCCGCCGCCGCTGCCCCCACCACCACCACCACCACCGCCGCCCCCACCACCACCACCACGACGACCACCACCACCACCACCACCACCACCACCACCACCACCACCACCACGCTTCATCGAGTTCTGTCTTGCCCTGAAAGTGTATAGCAAATGCTCAGTAGCAAGCGAAGCTTAGCTAAGTGGTCGGAAAGTGCCATCAAGCATTTATGCCAAGCTTATCTGTTTGTTTCTAGACAGGTGGCGAATGGGAGCGCGTTATTCCGTCGAGATTCGTCAGGAGCTTCAGCAGGCTTCTCTTTTGAAACTGGCACTTGCGGTCCTATATCCCTAATACACAACTAAACGATAATTTGGGGTTGTCAGAGCCGATTGGGCAAGATAGCTTCTGTGGCAAGTGGTGACCATTTCAATCAAACATCTTTGCATGCTTCATCCTGAAGGTGTTCTCTGGCTGGAAAGTAGAAGGTGCTTCATGCCTATCTCCATGCGATTGGGTGATGGCAGCGAAAATTGTGGAGGCGGAATGCGACAACATTTTAAGTGCAAGGTGGACGGGTGAGGCATCCTTTGCAGAAGCAGATCGAAACCGTGATGGGCTTCTTGGTGAGCCTGAGCGCACGCCCTAATGTCAATGAAAGACTTTGAGTTCCCTTGTTCACGTACTGGCATCATCCGCGGATTCGTTTGTGCAAGCTGTCCTGCCTAGGCTACTTGATCTGGAGGAGTTCCTTTCCTTCAGCTGTGGGGTGGTCGAAGAGTTCTTTGAGCAGGATTTGTCAGGTGCCTTGCATATGCTGAGGAAGGTGAAGTCACATCATGACAGCCGCCCTCCCACCCTGAACGTCAAGATTGCCGTGCACATGCCGCAAGCCTTCGGCGTTTTCCAACTCCCAAACCAGGCACAGCATTTGGAGTCTGCTTACCGCCATGCTTTGGATTTGGAGCTGCCAAGTTCGATCACGAGGCTCTCTGATTTTCTGACGGTGTTACGGCTCAAGCTTGGTCTGATACGCATGTGGTTCGCTGTCTTTTGGCAATCACCTGGTCGTAGCATGGAGAAGCACCTTGACTTGCTGTCTCCAGAGAATGGCCACAAGCTCCTGCACGAAACCTTCGACGGGGCAGCCAAGAAAACAGGCTTCGTTGCGCCGACGATTTACATTACAAACATCAGGCCGAAAGCGTTTCAGCTGCAGGAAGTGCCACTGCAGCCGCACTTGAGCCACATGCTTTGATTTACTTGCTTCTATGTCGGTTAGCTGCATGCTTGAAAGGTGTGTTAGTGCTGGCCAAGGCTTTGTCAGGAGCTGGAGCTCAATACTCTACGAGTTCAAACCGGTACGCGTTGGTGTGTGGATTGGGAGTTGCAGCTGCTGGGGTCAGCCCGCAGTCGCTTCATCAAGTGCCCCAGGGACTTCCGCATTGCCGTAGGCGACAGCATAGTCATCAGTTTGCCTCCAGAAGAAACAGGCATTGTGGTCAAGGCATACATGGGAGATGGTGGAGCTCTCTCCAAGCCAAGCATTGAGCAAGTGCAAGTTCAGAAGGGCAAGCGAGGGAAGCAGGCTGGACGGGATTTTCCGGCATGTCAGTCTCGAATGTGCAACAATTTGCGTCTACGTTACAGGAGTTGGACCAAATGCTTGACTGCAACAAATCCTTGACTGTGAGCGTCCACATCTGCATTTTACAGGTCATCCAGGCCTTGTCTGGTGGTGTCGCAGATGGTGCTGCAGGCCATGTGTCTGTCAGCGTGCAGGATGTAGGCAGTTTACTACAAATCTGCACAGTTTGGTATGGCTTGGATAGTTTTCCTTGGATTTTCATGTTGGTGCCGGTTAAGAAGGTCGCTGACAGGTGCCGGATATGCAACTTTGTGCGTGCGCGTAGGCAAGAGGCTGCTGTTCTGTTTTTCAGGTGCAGCAGGCAACGAACTGGTCCCAAAGGCTCCAGCAGATCCAAAACCAGCAAACAAGCGGCCACAAAGCGGAGTGTCCCACCGAACTGCACGCCTTCACGTGGATCGTCGTCTTGTGCCGTGGCAAGACAAGAAGCCAAACTTTCTTTGATCATTCTTTTTCTTTTTCCCTTGCAGTGGAGTTCCGGATTCTGTGGGAGCCTGCCATGCTGAGGTCTTCGTTGGGCAGAAGGAAGGGACCTGCACCCTCTTCACTGAGCTTAGTTGCTCGGCTTCAGGAACAATTTGCAGAATCAAGACTTGTTGGTTGGTGTGTTGGCGAGGCTGGGAGCATCAGGAAGAGCTGTTGGCCCAGGGCATGTTTCCCACACCTGCCGCGGAGGCCACTTTTTCACTCATCATGTCTGCAACGGACGGACGGATGTTCCGTCTCTTCAAGCATCGTTAATATCAGTCAGAATTGCTGGAAAGCTTAGTCTGCAATTCGAGATGGGCTCAACGAGATCAGTTGTGTGTATTTCAATGTCAATTTTGTTGGTCAACAAGATTCTAGGGCCACCTGAAGTGCTGCAAAACGACATCATATGTACTGGAGTTACAAGGGGTTTGTAGTGCACTTACGATACTTATCATCCTTGATGTTTGGAACGGTTTAGCAGGGAAAGGGAGTGAAAGGCTCTTAAATCTGAACCTAGTAGAACGAGATGGTCCTCTCCAACAGGAATCGGAGTATGTAAAAAGAGATGAGCGAGATCCCAGAGCGAATATGTCACTTGTGACCATGGTCCTGACAACTTTTGACCGCTGCTCATGTGAAGCTACTGCTTCGGCCAGGCATCTGTGGGAAGGATTGGGCCTTTGCAGATCACAGTGCAAAAAAGTTCGCCGCAAGTCCCAGAGCTGCAGAAAGCGAAGGGCTTTCTATGGTGGACTGGAAGCAAGCCTTGGCCCAAGATATCTCGACTTTGAGTTGGAAGCCTGGGCTCCTCATTCCTTCCGCCAGGTGGGCTGCAAAGCAGATGAAGTCGAAGCCGCAGCCGGAGACTCGCCCAAAGACGCCCGCTGAGATGCAACAGAACCAATCTAGCTGGGCCCGAGCCCCGCCCAAGAGGCCTTGAGGCTGTCACACATGTTGGCTTGAACATGTGTGCTTTTCAGATCTTTCAGTTTCCTTTTCAGTTGAGCCTACTAAGTCTTGGGCTGTAGCTGAAGGTTTCCGTGCTTGCTGCGATTGGTCTTGATTCCGTGCACATTTAACACGTTTTTCGAGCCTTCTCAATGAGTCATGCATTTCACGAATAAAATGAAGTAATGTGAAGCAGTGTGCCCTGTGGTGTTGTATCAGGCTCTACTAGAGATGAGGTACTGCTCTTACTTTGCCAAGGCTAGGTGGTGCATGCAAGATGCATACCACCCAAAATCTGACATGCTTGAAGAGCCTTCAGGTCTGTTCACGCTGTTCTAGTCAACATCAACATGCCTTTCAGCTGCTGTTGACTTGAAAGCCCCTCAAGTAAGCCTTTTGCAGCTCATTTGCAACTCGAACCTGCTGACAAAGGAGCAGCTCAAGTCATTATCCAAATGTCCAGGGGAGGAACCAACTCCTCCTCAGCCATGTGGTGCTTGTAGTGTGTGGGCATAGTGCTTTATTGACGCAGCTAGGTGCAGAGAATGCATGTTATCTAATATCTTGGCTGTTCATTATAGTGCCGTTCACTGTCTTTGTCGGAGGGCGGAGTTACGGTTCGTGACTTTGCACCTCGCAGACAGCCGCGGCTGTACAAATTCTTGCGTTTCACCTCGCGTTTTGCAAAAAGGTGTTTGTGCCACCGCCAGCAGGAATTTCCAATTCCACTAGCTGCCGCTTACTTTCGTATGCGCGAGTATCTGCAGGACATATCATGGAGCCTTGAGGCTCGAGAGCAGCCTAGTGGCTAGTTGCCAGGTCCCAGTCTGGCTGCTAACTTGCTGCTAGTGCAGCAGGCTACGGAGAGAGATGGTAAAGGAAGCTTCATAGAGTAGTCTTTATGCAGAAAGAAAGCTGCGAGTTTGTGCGTCTATTGCCGTTTACAGCTCATCACATTTCCAACGGAGTGGCAGATTGCTGTACGGCTTGTCTAAGGGACTTAGGTATCATGTAAGGGCTTGGCCTTCAGTAGGTTTGCTTTTGGTTCTCGGGGGCTGCAGCTTATGAGGCCAAGTAAAGAGGAGCTTTGAGTATGCATTGGGAGCAACCTAAATGTTCGCAATAATTCCGTGACACCATGCCCATCCAACACCCATGAGTATGTGACTGTATTGCATTCCTATAAAGCTCAGACTGGCTAATTAGGTGTACTGGTTTTGAGATTGTGCGGCAACTGTGGTCTTCATCTCCAGCTTTCTTGTAGCACGTTACGTTCATCCCTCATACAGCAATCTACCAGATGGTGTATCATCGCGATGGACTCCTCGTATGTTATGTGGCTGGCATGTTGGCACATGCAGGATACTTTAGTGCTCTGCAACCAAGAGGACGCACTGCAAGACCAGAACGGCAACGGCCTTTGCTGGTACAACAGTCCTTTAGCTGATGCCGGCATTGGGCCAGCATAGGCATTTTTCCTTTTTTGCCTTCTTCTTGATGGGGTGAGGAATGTAATCCTTGGGGCTGATGAGGCGACAGGAACTACCTCCGCTGCTGCGTCCATGCGGACCCAGACTGCTGGCAGGGCATTTGGGCGACGGAGGGGCTTTGCTGCCATCCCTTGACAGACACCTACCAGCAATGTTTTGACTCTATTGAGCAGAACGTTGAGGCTAAGCTGGGTAAAGTGCGAAATCTGCGAGCAGAGGCCGAGGCAGTGGGACTGGAGCAGGTAGCTTTGGATATCAGCCAGCACATCTATTCCTTCGAGGCTTTGCTGGCCCAGCCACTGGCTATGTGGTCCTACGCATGCAGTGTCCCTGACAATCCGCTTATTTGGAGTCCATCCTGTGACTGCTGCGACCCACAGGAGCTGCAGTGCGCAGATGGAGGCCTGCGTCCTGATGAAGAAGAGATATGGCTTCAGTACGCGAGGTGCTGCTTCCCGGTATATGAACGGAAGAGTCTAGCTGAAGCAGATGCAGCACTCCAAAGAAGCATTGAAGCTGACTTGCAAGCATTGCGGCCATTGAGATCAACCATTCAACAAGAGGGCCAACAGCTTGCTTGGAACATGGGTGGAACGTCGCTTGCAAAGGGCTGTTTAATCTCAATCCATGAGAATGGAACAGTCACATCATGCCAGGAGAGCCATGCCTGTCATGGTTTTGACTGCTCCTACCTTCGTGCGGTCATGCTGGCTGTGCGCGTAATACAGGCAATCCACCCGCTGCCCCCCATGGAGTTCATTCTGAACGCTGGTGATGAAACGATCGAGAACACGTTGCCAGATGCACCGATTTTCACTCGCACAGGGACACGCTGGACTGCCACATTGGCATTGCCCTTTGAGTGGCAGCTGCACCCTACACAATGTGTTCGAAAGCTCAAAGAGGGCATGCTGGCGTTGGAGCAGAGCAAGTGGGAGGACCGTGCATCCATCCTTGTCTGGAGGGGAACGCATTCAAATCTGTGGCATCCAGAGTGCAGGGCTGCACCGGCAGCAGAGGATGACTTGATGATGGCTAGATGTGTAAAGTCACCACCTGCCCGCACCCCTGCGTGGAACTTCAGCACATGGCTCCAGCTGCCTCGGGGCCGGTTGCTTTGGTTAAGCCGTTTCGTTCCATTTATTGATGCCAAGTTAGTCGAGTCCAGCACTCTGCCACCAATGGCTGAAGACTTGGAGCTCTTCTTGCGGGATGAAGGGCTCTTTGCTCCGCGGATGGATGCTGGTGACTTTCAGCAGTTCAAATACCAAGTTGCAATGGAGGGAAATTGCGCGACTGACCGCCTGTCCTGGCAGCTCTTCATGGGCTCGGTGGTTCTCATTCCAGATCAGCCATGGCAGGTCATGTCGCCGCTGAATTTGCTGGAGCCATGGATCCATTTCGTTCCAGTTGCGTGACCTGCCAAAGTCTTTGTGCACATTGTATCTCAAACCATGTCCAGTCTACGTTAAGAATCTACCCTGTCTTGCATCTTGAGAGTGATCTGGGAGATTCCGGGTGTTTGCAGAAGTTTGGGACCATTGGAATCTTGGTAGCCTCCATAGTTCGGTTATTGGGTGTTCTCATTTTTGGGGGTCTGCCATCACCATTGACCACCTAATTTCCTGGAGAGCATGGAGAAGGACAAGAGAAGGAAGCAAGCAAACAGTCCAGCATTTCAGCAGGATCCCAGGCTGCATCCAGCATAGATGAAGGTGGCAAAGCTAGGATGGGGCCTGTGTAGGTGGCTCCTGCAAAATGGATTCTGAGTTTGTAATCAAGAGAAGGAACACCCCAAAACTAGAAAAGTCGTTCGATGATTTAAGCCCGGAAACACATGGAAAATGCAGGGAGTGTAGAACATTGACCAGAAGACAAAACCATGGTCTGAAACTCAGTCGCTTCTCAAACAAATGGGCACCAAACGGACAAGGAGATTCGGAAACAACGTCACCCAGCGGTGTTTTGGAATACCAGGATCATGTGATGAGGCACATCATTTCCACAACTTTTACAGTGCCACTTGAAGGCTAACTCAGGCCCGCTCCTGTCTCAGAGCTCGGGAGGGCAACGTAAGGATGTTCTGCACGTGCCGTTTGGCAAGCAAGACAGGGACTTCCGGAGGCTACTGCCTGTCTTTCCAATGCGTACTTTCTTTGAGTGAACTTTCGTGTACCACAAAGGTGATAATCCTTTGTCCGTGGGCTTCGAATTCCCGTAAGATATGTGAGCGTTCAGTGGCCTTCTACTTGAGAAGAGTATACACTATACACAACTGATTGAAAGTGCATCAAAAGGTACGATCTGAGCGACTTGGTGGACCGGCTGTTGTGGCTAATCGCACACGACGCGGAAGCCAAAGCCATAGCGCAAAATGGTGTTGCATTTGCTCACCGTTCCACGGCTCAATTCAGCTCGGACACATCAAAGTTTATTGTTTCAACTTTGCTCAAATCTTGAACTTGGAGCTTTTATTGTGGGGCTGGTCCATTGCAATCTCTTGCCCATTTGTGCAGGCTACCTAACATGCTTCTCGGCCGCATTGGCGTTCTGGAACTACATGCGATTCATATTCGGCTTGATATTCGTGACTGGAAAAACATGACTTGACATGTAGGATGCCAACTTCTTGGCTACGGAGTTTGATCCTGGCGTAGGCAAGCAAGAGTGCAGGTTCAGCGCTCCGTTAACACCTTGATTTTTTGTTTGTGTGTTGCTCACTTACTCTCTCCATCTCTCCATCATGCATCCGCACATCGATGCAATGCACTGTGATAGCTCGCCCTTCCGCGCGATTCATGTGTGTTGAACAATTTGTACTTCAGGCCAATGCAGCTGGCTGAAATGAAGGCATGCGCTCATTTATTCACTTTTTTTTTCTCATGCCTTTCACAAGTCATTTACTTCTTCATCCCTTGAACCTTCTCTTTCTCCTGTTATCCATACATTTTACTGCTGCCATCCGTGCGTTCGCTGATGCGCACTAATGGATCGCCTGTGATGGCATTGCGCATCCGGTGTTGTTTCGGCAATGACATGAGGTGATGACTACATTCACTACATGGACCGGTTGCTGCGCATGATCCTGGCCTTGAAGTAAAGCGTCCAGTTAGAGCGACCCAAAGTACTATGGAGTGGTGATTGGGAAAGTTGGCTATATGTTCGTATTGTCCGTGCCTCTGTGGAGACCCGAGGTATGCTCAAAAGCTTGTCTGAAATGCTCGTCTGGCACGTGGGATGCTTCAGCCCTTGCCCAAAAAAGCCCAAAGAAGGCCCAACGTGGAGCGGTGCTGAGCAGTGCTGAGTCAAACAATCACATGGCTGCATCGAGCAGGATGAATTGTGGCATGAATCATGAGTGGTGGCGGAGGATTTTAGCCTCGTGGATGATGGTTGTATGCTGATGGCTCAAGCTCGTAACAAGCTGTGCTGTGCCCCTGGCCAGCCGGGCAAGTGGACCATGGCAAAGGCTGGGCCCTGTGCGGGAGAGAGAGAGAGAGACAAAGAGAGAGAGAACGAGATTCGATGAATTGGGGCACAGGTAGGACAAGGTCAACAGCCCTTTGTCGTCCGCAACTACTGAGTTTTCTCTGTCAAGGAGGGCTACGGGGTGAAACCCAGGCGCGTCCCTCAGGCACTGCGCAAAGCCTAAAGAAGAATAAGAAGAAGATGCAATGAACAATGCGAGAAAAGTTGTCCCCTTAAAAAGAGGGATGTGTATCAAAAAACCAAATAAGGATCATAAAGCACCAAATAAGGATCAACAAAAGACCAAATATGGAACAACAAAAACACAAATCTGAAAATATGGAGAAATCAAAGGAAAACGGACCCCCCCCAGCCGGCGCACGGGAGGATAAAAGATCCTAGTACAGAAAAATCAATGGGAAATTGCTCCCCCAGAGAAGCGAGGAAGCAAGGAGGGAAGGAAGGAAGCAAGGAAGGAAGAAGAGCAAGCAAGAAAGACAGAAAAGCAGGAAGGACGGGAAGGCAGGAAGGAAGACAGGAAGGAAGGACGGAAGGAAGAAAGGAAGGATTGTTCAGCGATTTTCATGGATTGTCACATTTCTCATCAATTTTCATCACGCTCAGCATCATTTGCATGATATATCATGGTTTTTGTAAACAGATTTCGTTTTCGTCATTTGCCAGGGTTTCTTCTCATTTTCGTAATTTCCCTGATTTCGCATAATCTTCATATTTTCTTGGTCATTGTGCGCAATTCCTCATTATTTTTCATCACAGCAAGTGTCGTAGTTTTTCCATTATTTTCAGCAGTTTCCGTGATTTTGCATGATTTTCTTTCATCAATTTGTATAAGTTTACATCAGCTGCCATATTTTTCAGCACCTTTGATCACATTTATGATTTCGTTTTGGTTGCAAATGGGGGTGGGGGCTGCGCACCCCCCCCCCCCTCCCCCCACCCCCACGCTGTTTTTGAAGGCAACCCATGCTTGCCATTGCTCATCGTTTGAGATCATATCCTAATTTCTCTGATTTTTCACAAGTTTCATGTTTTCTTGATCCTTGTGCGCAATTTTCTCATCATCTTTCATCACAGCATGTGTCGTAGTTTTCCATTTTTTCAGCAGTTTCCGTGATTTTGCATGATTTTCATCATTTGTATCCTTGCGGCTTTCGCAATTGTACAGCA
>CAJNIZ010047993.1:101300-127996 GCA_905231905.1 Symbiodinium pilosum | reverse complement strand
TTTTGGTTTTTTGATCCTTATTTGTTTTTTTTGATCCCTCACCCTTACAAAGAGGGGTAACACTAAGCAAAGGAATCGCGGTCGATGCAGTGCTTGCAGGCGGTGTACTACAAGCTGTGGGCGTCCACGGCAGCGTGGACCCAGCGAAGCAACTATGGCTGGTACCAGGCACGCCCAGCGACAAGGGAGGATTTGTGCAGTTCAGTGCTGCTGCTTCAGTCACATCACCGACTGCAGCAGAAGCAAGGATTATCACAACGGTGACTGCGCCGCTCATTGTTGTCGAACGGTTCATGCAGGGGGAGGGTAAAGAAGTACTGGTGAGCTTTGAGCAGTTTGCACGGATCATTGAAACAGTGTGACGTTTTCCAGGTTTGGTCTCGCATGGCTCCGTGGGCCGCATATGCTGGCGTCCCAGACATGGCATCAGAGTCTACGTGTGGCCTTTTGAGATGACGTTGGAGTTGATAATATCAAACATGACGACGGGCCCCTACGCCCCATATCACGTTCTAGAAAGTAGGCCCGCCCTCTCATGTAAACATACATGTCCCCACAGCTAGTTGCAGCTAGTGACCTTGAGAAAGGATGAAGACTGTTTCTTGCATATTGAGGTGGCCGCGCCAACGGCTGCCTGGTACAGCTTTGGTCTGCTGCTCAGCAAGGGACTCTGGCGAGAGGTACCGCTATTTTGCAGCAACTGATGTCTGCAGCTTTGATACTCCCGTGTACATGAGCAAAGCTGTGTTCCAGGACGGTAAGGTGGCACTAGTGGCAGAGGCTACTTTTGGAAAATGCAGTTTGCGCAGAATTGAATGGTTCGGGGCCCATCTAGCCATTGGAGGGAATGGAGCTGGGGGCACAGGTGTGGGAGTGGAAGGTTAACAGACATCAGCCAGCGCAGTTTGCAGGGGGCGGTGAGGAAAAGGGGTATGGTAGGGGCGGCAACGGCTTTCTTTCCGATTTATCTGGAATATTTGTCTCTGTTTTGTGGTGTTCAGCGTTCATCGAGAAAGAAAGAAGAAGGACCGCCAGAGCGAAACAAGGAACACAGCCAGAAACACATCAATAAAGAAAGAACGATGGAAGGAATAAAAGAAAGACAACAGCAACAAAGAAGGAAAGGATGGAGAAAGAAGGAGCGAACGAATGACACAAGGAAAGGAAGAACTGCATGCACAAAGAAGCAACGCAGGAGGACGTCACGCAAGAAGGAAAATTAGATACTCCACCCCATACCCTCCTGACACATAAACCCTATATGCGTGCAGCCTTGACCCTCAACCTTTCGAACTAAAAAACACTTTAATTACCCTGAACCATCCACCCACCAAACCCTGAAATAGTGGACCTGAAAACCCTCAACCTGCAAGCCCACAAACCCCTTGATGCCTAAGCCCTGAAACCCCCAAACACCAAGCCATGC
The DNA here is from genome assembly GCA_905231905.1 of Symbiodinium pilosum. Classification (NCBI taxonomy): domain Eukaryota; class Dinophyceae; order Suessiales; family Symbiodiniaceae; genus Symbiodinium; species Symbiodinium pilosum. The sequence goes on along the minus strand of CAJNIZ010047993.1, from coordinate 126,570 downwards.
AACCCTCAATCCGTAAACTCTAGGTCACTTAACCCGTAAACGCCCAAACCCTAAGCCCCTATACTTCTGCGCCGTTGAAACCTGTATCGGCTTGCTCGAACGATCTGGAGGCTTGTAAGGAGTTCTTTACGATGCAACTCAGTCAGGTTCTAAGTCTTACAGGAGCCCTCATCATTGGATCATGTGAAGGCCTGCATCATCACAAAGAATATTTTCCACAACCAAAGAAAAACCTGGCTATTCGGAAACGGGTCGGGGTCGCGATCGACATGTGCTCCACCCCCCACTCGCTCCTTCTCATTCACTTATTGCCTCCTCATCTCCGCTGACCCCGTTCACTCCATTCGCGCACTCTCACCCAATCCTTCACTCATTTTCTCATGCACTCATTCACTCACTTCCTTGCCTACTCACTCGCGGCATTCAGTCACGTCGTCTCGATCTCATGCATCCGCTGCCTCACCCCGGACAACTCAGTCTTGCTCTCAGTCACTAGTTGGCTCGATTGCCAATTCAATTCTCACTGATGCACTTGCTCACTGACTCCTTCACCCACGGGCTCACCAACTCCCACATTGCTGGCGGTATTCATGCCCGCCACTCCACCCACTCGACCCACTTTCCGTCCTTTAGATATTTCACACACTCTGAACACTCTGGAATCATCTTCACCTGAACGGCAACCTCACTTATAGTTCTGCCTTCGCAAACACCACTCCCTCACTTCCCACTCCTGCTCTTTTCAATTTACTTGCTCCCACCATTCCCTCACCCACCCCGCTCATTCACCCCTGTCATTGAGTTCTTATCACCCACTCCATTCACGCACCCAACCCTTGACTTCCTCCGCTCACTCACTGACTCTACCACTCGCTCCGCGCTCTCAGCATGCACGTTGGCTTGCTCATACCATTGATTGGCCAATGACTCGCCCCACTCTCTTGTTGGTCGGGTGGTGACATTTGTGTCGCAAGCTGCAGCCGCGAATCACTTCTCCTGCCGCTGCGCCCCTCGAGTTGTCTGCCAGGCTGGTGGAGCGACGAGTGGAAGAAGATTCTGACGCTGGGCATCTATGAGCCTGAAGCTGAAGCTGATAACTTGATAATTCCTACACTGCGTACACTGCTACACTGCGTCAGTGTGTCCTGGGTGGCTGCTGGAGTGCTTGCTGCTGACTGACCAAGGCCTCCGGCAATTCACTGGGACTACGTCATGACAGCCCTGCCCTGAGTCTGAGAAAGCACGTAACGAAGAACGTATAGGGCATGTGCCTGCCTGCCTAGAACATGCGCTCTGATTTCGTGAAGTACCATGCCCAGTCGTGGCCTCGGATGCTTTGTTGCGGTGTCAGCTTCAGCTTCTGGTGGCTGGAGTCAGCCAGCATCAGCATTGGGCAATGCGCGAGCCGAAACACTGCACCCTATCACCTATGCCCATCAAGCTGGAACCAAGGCACATGGTCAGGAGATGGCTAGCACAGTAGGCTTCCACAGGATTATTAGTGTCCAAGCCCTTGAAAACCACATGTATATGTTTGCAGCCTGTATGGCTCCAGCAACGGCCAAGGGTTGTAGGGTTTTAGGGGGATGTAAGGTAAGCCCTAGAGCAGCCTAGAACCCCAAACCAAGGACCTTCCCCGTAGCGCCAGACACTTTCCACACTCTAAGTAGTGTAAGCTTGTATAGTCTTTTGTAGCTCCTTCTAGTATAGAAGTAGAGCCCAAGAGTGGTTCAACCAAGGATGTTCTTGTGTTTTGTTCCGCTTTGTGGCAAAAGGAAATAGTCCGCTCTGCCTGCACCACGCAGGTTAAGAGCCTTGCTCTTGGGTCATGGCCTCCGGAAGTGAAGCTGTGGACCCACAATACTGGGAAGAGACAGCTTCCTCAGGGCTAGGTGGCGGAAACGCCCCTAATCCTGCGGAAGCTGTCATGGAGCTAGACGAGCACCTGGATCAGGGTGAGCGGACTCCAGAGCAAGAGGCTCTGGATGTTCTTCTGGAAGGCCAGGACGAGGAGAACCTTGAGCCGCCGTATGACTTCCAGTCGGTGGGCGAGAGCCCCGAAGGGCCGCTTCAGGCCGACCCGCCAATGGTGCTGGCGACTGGATGCGCGACTGAGTAGCCCAGGTCGTGTGGGAGCTGTGGAAGCCCAAGATTTGGCGGCTACCCATGTTGGGCTGGCCGATCTCCAGACTGGACTTGGGCCTGGCAACGCTACTGGGTATGAATCCGAGACCGTTGGCTCTGGAGGAAATCATGGTGTGGCTGCGGCTGTTCCGTCCCTGGAACAAGTTTCTCAGAGAAGTCAATCAGTGGGCCTGGGGCCCGCCCAAGGACTGTCTCAGTCTGCTCGGGTGGAACTGGTGGATATTTCTGGAAATGGTGGTTTTCCTGGTTTTGGAGCAGGCCTGGAAGCCTCTGCGTTTGGAAGACCAGGATCTGCCAGGATCTGGTCGTGGCATGGGCAACGGCCAAGCTGCCCCTTCTGGAAGAGTTGGGCTGCCAACCGAACTGGCTTCGCAAGGGCTCGGCCAAGGAACATGGGCCTCCAGTCTGGCTGGTTTGGACTTGTTTTCTACGAGGCCTGCAGAGACGACTGCTTCGCTGGTGAATGGCACTGGAGCTGCGCCCTCGCCGGGTTTTTCTGGAAGTGGCAACCTGGAGATTCTGGTTCAGCAGCTGCTGCTCCAGACGTTGATTCTGCAGGAGCAGGTGCTGAACCAGAGAAGTAGGTCGAACTCTGTACAAATGGATGTAGATGCTGTAGAAGCAGGTAGTGTAAGCCTCATCCCATGTAGTCCCTAAGGATATAGTCCCACAGGGTGGGAGGGGAATTCTTGAAGGGTACATCTTTAGGCCTCCTTGCGCTCAAGGTGGAGGCATTGCTACCCCAGTTTGCGTCATGTCCTGCTCTGCCAGGTCCCTTTCAGGTGCAAGGTCAGGACATGCCTCAGAAGCTGTGGGGTGGTTTAGGGGATGGAAGTCTTAATCTCCAGAACCCGTGTCAACTGCCCGCAGCACCTGAATCCACTAGCTTTTTGGGGTTTGGGCCCGATATCCACCAGGCTGAAAAAATCGCAGAGTCAGGAAGAGACACAGGTTGTATTCGTAAGTCTCCTTTGGAAGGGCCTGTGTGAGCATAGCCAAGGCTCTGGCCTCAACCCTCACAAACTCCTCCTCTCTCAGATGATGGGACGGCTCACCGGCTGGGCTTCAGTGAGGGCGCCAAGCCGGAACAAAACCTCGGTCGTGGCCAGCCCTCCGGTGCTTGGAGTCTGAGGTTGAGGCCCTAGGCGAAAAGAGGAGGCGGTCCTGGAGGCACACGCGTTCCTCCTGGTGGCAGGTGAGTAGGCTGCATTTGCCAGCGGTGGCCTTCTTGGTGGCGTGCCTGAAGCCTGGGCGGCGACTTGCGTGCGCGGGGTGCCGGGGATGAGGTCCTACGAAAGGAAGCGCTAGGCGGAGGTGTCGGAACCCCTACCTCCTCAAAGCAAGTATTAGCATAGGGGTCGCAGTGCAGCTGATGCCTCGGACGGCCTGCCACCTGTTGGCGTTTGGCACCTGCATGACCTTCCCCAACCTCACCATCTGGGTTATCCCCTATGTCATACCACCTAGGTTCGACCCCATCCAACACTATCACCCCTTCAGCGTTGCAAGTCCCTCCCCTAACAACTCCCCTTGTAAGGAAGACGGTAAGGGTGGAAATAAGGGTGAGGGTAGTGCAAAGGGTGATAGGACCCAGACCCTAAGGCCAAGGCCCCGTGTCGTGGCTGGACCACGAACGCAGGGCGCAAAAGGCGAGCTAAGATGCTGGACCTCTGTGAGGACCGAGGCCTGATAGACGGAGGCGCAACCGCCTGTCTTCGTCAGGCCCAGCCATGCGAGTTGCAGCTGCCGAAGGCTGGCCTGCGGCGAGTGCAGTTTGCGTATGCTAAGCAACGAAAAGGTGGCGCCAATCGTTTCTGTGAGACCGTTGCTGCGCCTGGGTTATCGCGTCAACTGGTGCGAGGAAGAGTGCCGTATCTTCCATCCTCAGCATGGTGCGATCCCTGTGGATGCCAGCTCGGGCTGCCCTGAGATCACTGCCGAAATGGCCCTTACCCTCATCCGTGAGTACGAGGAAAAGATCGGCGCTGTGAAGGCGCGGCAAGAGCGCATCAACTGCCTTGTGGCGGACATGAGGGCCTCCTCGAGCACTGAGCTGGCAAAGGTGTGGAAGGTGATGCTGAAGCAGATGCTGCCATGCTTGCATATGCCCATGGCCTGTTCCCAAGTATGCCCTCGTGCGTGTGGGAGGAAGTTCTGTGCTCCTTGCAAACTCTTCCAGAGGAGGTTCCTACCTGGAACCGCTGCATCCGCCCCGCCTTCTCAGATCCAAGGCCATCATCCTTCACCTGTTTTGTGGAGAGTCAAGGAAGACGTTCGAGGAGCTTGCCTCCAAGCGTGGCGTGGTGCACTTAGCGGTAGACCTAAGTGAGAACCTTATAGGGTTGGGTACCTTCCGGTTCTTGTTACAACTTGCTGTGCAAGGCAAGATTAGAGCAGTGGTAGGAGGGCCACCATGCCGCACCCTCAGCTTGTGCCCTTTCCCTGAGGGTCTCGGCAATGCCCCAGGCCGCTGAGGGTCCGAGGCGAGCCGCTGTTCTCTACCAATGATGAGTGGCTGTCAGCCCTGACTGGTCAGGAGGTTGCCCAACTCCGGGTTGACAATACTTTGTTTCTTCGTATGATGATTCTGTGTGGGGTCAGCGTTGAAACTAGCCGCTTGGAGGACCTCCCTGACCCCGCGTTTGCAGCTGAGCAGCCCTCCGCCCCGGAGTGGAAGGCTAAGTACCATCTAGAGGAATAGAGTTTGATCAAGGGCCCCTAGGTCACGCTAGGGCTAAGCCCACCACCCTAGATACGAACGCTCAATAGAGGTCGGGGACTAGATGTGGTTCAGGGAAAAGACTGCTCAGCAGCAGGCATCTTGCTCGTGGGCCGAGTGGGCTCCAGGTCTGGAGGAGATGCTGGACACCCACCTGCGTCACCAAGATGCCCCTGCCACACTGCCCCGCCTTCAAGCAGTCGATCCTTCCTTTCTTGAGCGCTTCAAGAATGGCCTTACAGAAAGGACTGGCGCTGCGTCCAAGGCAGTGCCAGGCAACGACAGCACCGTCGTGTTCTGACACCGGATGCCTGGTGCCTGTCTGTTGACACCGCCGGCCCTTATCCAGTCGGGGTAGATGAGTCGGTTGCAAAGGTTAAACGTTTAGTTGTAGGGGTTCTCACTACTCCGGTTATAGACTCCCCTGATCCTCCTATCGAGGAACCTGTGCAACCTCCCGCAGAGGACCCTAACCCCTTGCCTTCCGAAGCCGAAGCAGTGCTTGTGATGAGGAATGGCTAGCCGAGGGGGAGGATCAAGGAAAAGAGAGGAGCCGGTCCTCACTGCCAAGGAGCTTGCCAAAGCAAGGGAGGAGAATGCTCTTTGGGAAGAGGTTGTGAAGGGGGACAGGCAAGTGTGGAAGAAAGTGTCGGAGAAGTACGTCCCTCAGGTTCGCGTGGTGGAATGGACCTTCGTTGCGCCCGTGGCCACTAAAAACAAGTCGGATGTGCTCACGGCAGTAGGTTGATGTGTGCCAGACCCGTGTCCGAAGCTTTCGTGTGCGTCGCCTCCACAGCGGGGCAAAGAGTATCACAATACTGCCCTGAAGGTGTGGTGTGCTAAAATGGGAGTGCATAAGACCCTGGCTCTGGCAGAGGAGCACCAGTCAAATGGCAGGGCAGAAGGGGGGATACTGAGGGTCAAGTCCAAGACTCGAGCGATTCTGCAACAGCAAGGCAGCCAGAAAAAGGAATGGCCACTGGCAGCCCGTCTGGCTGCTCGCTCCCTGCAAGCTGCGCCCGCAAGAAGCTTGGCGTGCCGAGTGTTCCCACCCTGCCTTACAACTCCCACGTCCCGGTCATCCAAAGGTCGTGGAAAAGGGATGTGTGTGGGAGTCTGTGACTGTTCCTGCGTCCACCAAGTGTCGTCGCGTGGCTGGGTTGTCCAGCTCCCAGATGGCCTTTTGCTTACCGCAGCCAAGTGTTTTCCGGCCCCCTGCGATGAGCAGAATCTTGAGGTTAAAGACACACCGCCTCCGGGAGAAGGTTACCGTGCGCAAGCTAGCAGAGTGGCTGCCAGACAAGGGTGACTTTCTGACCTTTTTACAGTTGATCGCTTCGCCAAAGCACCTTGCTGCGCTGGCTGTTAAGCTGGCGCCAAAAGGGAGTGGATCCCAGTCTCTTGAGTTCCTGACAGGCGCCTATGCGCATGGAGGGGTTACGGGCATCCGTAACAACACCCACGATCATCCATGGGTGTCTCGTTCTACCTCAGCCAGCATGTTGCCCAACCCTTTGCGGCAGTGGACCTAGTGCTCAATAAGGCGTATGACCCACACCGTGACTCCTTCAACATGCCTGGGTCAATGTGGTGCTCCCTGTTGTGGCAGGTGGAGGAGGACTATGGCAGCAGAATGCCCAGGAGCATCCCAATGCACAGCCGCAACTGTGTGAGGTCAAGCCTGGAACCTCACTCCAAGGTTCATTTGTGCCTTACGCTTCGCATGAGCCTCTTGCCTTTGATGCTCGCCAGTGGCACTCCTCCAGCAAAACGTCTGCTCCGCAGCTGCTGCTTATCGGGTACACGCCCCGAATGTTGCGCAAACTTGATGCAGCAAGTCGCTGCGTGCTCTGGAAGCAAGGAATGACGTTCCTGCCTAGAACCAAGGACGAGTATTGGTCAACCAACTGCGACCGCAGCATCCTCACACGCCGCCGCCCATGCCCACGAAGAGCCATGTTTGCGCCAACGAGCAAGGATGTCCTTCCTTTCCCTCTGCAATGTATTGGCCAAGTGCGGTACTGTGAGCCATGGTGTGTAAAAGGGGATAAAAAGACTAAACACCTTTGGAAAAATGGTAGGGGCAAGGCCTCTGGTACGGCCTGGTCGGGCAAGTCCGTGTTCACTCTTTGCGCGCCTGGCCCTCAGCAGGCTGAGGGGGAGGATCTCTGCCCAAAAAGTGAACTCAAAAATGAACCGAAAAGTCAAGGTCAAGGTGAGGCCCTTAAGTCCTTGCGCTCCCAACCTGAGTCTGGGTCCGACCAACTTCCTCTGCCCCCCTTGGCGTCAAGCTCAAGTGGAGCGGCTTCAGGGGGCAGCCAAGGTGAGGCATATAGCATTGATCGCAGGGGCTCGAACATCAATGATAGCTCCACGGACCTCACGCAACAGTCCAGCCCCGTGTCCTCACGGACTTCGGTGCAGCCTCCTGTGTCTGAGCCCCTCAGTGAGTTGGCTGTGGAAGAGATAGTTGGGTTACTTTCTCCACGCTCGCGCCACTATCTGCATAGCAGAGCAAGGGCTTATAGCCGGGGCTTACGCTTTGTTGGGGAAGATAGGGTAGGCCAGGTGCTGGCTGAGATTGTCCGCAGAGGAGCGCTGCAGAGCATCCTTCTCTCGGGAAGGAAGCCTCCTTACAATGCAGCTCCTGCACCTGTGTATACCTCTGCCCCCTCGTTGTCAAGCCCTCAGCCCTCTTTGGCGGAGGAGGAAGCCACGCTGCCGATGCCCCTGATCTCACAGGCCCCGCGTGGTTTTAGTGGTGGGTGTGCGCAACCTTCGAGACCGCATCAGCCTCATGTGCCATCAGCTTCAAGTCAGTCTTCCGAGCTCTCCTTTTGGGAAAGGCAAGGTCGACCGCCACCTTCGGAAAGTGGGAGCTCATGTAGAAAACCCTGACTTTGAGGTTCACGGAGTGGTTTACTCCACCCGTGTCAGCCAGGATGAGCACCTGAGGATCCTGAGCAGGACTTTAGCTACTGGCCGTCTCGGGACATCTTTGAGCCTCTCTGCAGTGAGATGCCGCAACGCCCCCAAGTGTTCTTCGACCTTAGGATCCCCAGAAGGGACTTAAGAGCAGCAGGGGTGTGGGCGTTTAAGGAAGAGTTTGGGGACCAGTACCGGATAGGAGACCCAGTCCTTTGCAAAGTCATCATGGTTCACATGTTCACAAAGGATGAGGGCGTGACAAGGTGTGTGGCCATGGTGCAGTACGAAAGTACTAACCCTGCGTCTCCCCCTCCTTCCGTCGAGTTCATTTGCCTCTACAACGCTCTGCGTGAGTCTAGAGGACAGTCTCCAGCGGAGCGACTGTGCGTTGGGCAAGTGCAAGAGAACGGTTTCTGCTGATGCAAATTGCCGAGGAACAACGCAATCAAGTCTTCAACCCTACGGGTGCCCCACTCTCGGGGGAGCCAGCAAGCGGCGATGAACCTCCGCCCAGGGAAGAAGAAGCCTCAAACCCGTTTGGGGAGGAAGGGGTTTCCAGTACAACTGGGAAGGAAGCCCCGAACCCAGGAGGATCCTGCAGCCTGAGACAGTAGAGCCGTCTTCCTCTTCAGGAATTGATCGTAATGTTAGGCCCCGTCTGGCGGCCATCCAAGGACTCAGCAGTCTCGCAGCAGCAGCGCACGCAGAGGTCCCCCGCTCCGGAGCACTCACCCTAGTTCGGGTTGTTGGTAGACCTCAAGAATCTCCTAGATTTTGTTGGATGTGTGAGGAGCCTTTGCAGAGCAATGGCCCCTGTGATGTGTGTGGACTGTGGCATCCTGTTTTTCAGGATGTTGTTTCAGGACGCAGCAGTCCAGCAGCAGCAGACGCAGAGGTCCCAGGTTTTAATTTAGAGGTTGCCACGAGCGTCGAAGGCATTTAAATAGCGAGTTGCCACGAGCGTAGAAGTCCAGGCCTCCGAGCCTAGCGTAGGGGGAGCCATGTCGTTCGCCCGAAAGCGGTGCTGTGCCTGCCCCTACCGTCTTCCCCCTGTCTCGCTGCGTGCAGCAAGTCAGCCGTCAGCCGTTGACCCTCCTCAGCCTCCTTGCAGTCAAGCCAGGGCCCGAGGGCGAGCCATCCCCAGGAGTGGCAGCAGCAGGTTGAAGAGCCAGTGTGCTGCTCAGGCATGAGCAGAAGCATCGGGTCTGTCGTGTTGCCAGCAAGGACAAGCTTCTCGAGCTGGATGAGCGAGTGTGCGCTCTGTCCCCTGGGGACCTGGGAGAAAATGAGGAGGCTCCTCTCCAAACCAAGACGATCCCTGCAGAGATCGTTCGGCAAAGCTTGGCCGAGTGGACGCCGTCCATGCGCGAGGAATATGACTCGCTTGTCGTCTCAACCCAAGCCGTCTCACCGCTGTCCGACTTGGAGTTGCGAGCATCAGCAACGCATGTTTGAGCTCTGCGTTGCAGGTGACCCTCCTTAATCCCGAACCCGTGTTTTCCCTGTTCCTCCGAGAGCGGGCCCACCCTAATTAAGCCTGGAAATGCCTTTGTTTGCTTTTTGCTTGTGTTTCTGGGGGATACGTGCCTCCAGCATGCCACTGTGCGCCTTAGGCGCCTTTCATTTTGCCTTCTGCGGCTCCGTGCCAATTGCATGCCAGTGTGCGCCTTAGGCGCCCTTGATTTGGCGTCTTAACTACCTCAATGCGAGGAGCAGGTTGACGTCTAACCGATACAGATACAGATACCGACTTGGAGTTCACGCGGCTGGTGTCGGCCCAGGGCGGCAATGTAAAACTCATTCCTGGCAGGGCTGTGTTCACGCGGAAGGCTTTTTCAGGGAGGTTCAAGACCCGCGTCACGTGAGAAAACAGATGTCTATGCGTCAGGAGCCCCATGTGACAGCATCAGGCTCCTCGTAAGGCGCGTTGCCCTCGACAGTGAGTGGATCCTGGGAAGCGGACGTCAAGACAGCCTTCAAGAACGCGCCTGCAAGAACGCGCCTGTGGTGACCCCAGACAATACTACTATCATCGTCAGGGTTTTGGCCATACTTAGGGCTGCGGGGGTCTGTCAAGAAAAGTACTGGCGCGTGAACAAAGCGCTGTACGGACTAGACGTTGCGCCTCGCTCCTGGACCCTCCACCGCAACGCTACCCTTACCAACCTCACCTGCCTGCCTGATGGTGCAAAGATTCAGTGCGCACCCCTTGAGGAGGATGCCAACGTTTGGTCCGTCCGCGATGCTGCCACCGGCAAGGTTCTCACGTACCTTGGCCTGTACATCGACGACATCCAATAGCAGGTCCTGAGGCCCAGGCAAGGCTGGTTGTGCCAAGAAGGGGATAGCTTCGCCTTCAATGGGTTTGAGCTTACCAAGACCCCTACAGGTTACAAGGTCCATCAGGAAGGCTACTGCAAGGAGCTTCTTGCCAAATGGGAAGCTGTTGAAGGGGAATGCCGCGTCCCCGTCCCCAAGGAGTTTGCTGCTCCTGAGACTCCTGCCGAGGAGCAGCCGTGCGGACAACTGCTCTTGGTTGTCAGGCAGAACAAGGCCCGACCTTGCGTTTGCAGTGACCAAGGCCTGCCAGGTGGTAGCCTCCAGCCCCGCCGAAGCGGTTGCACGCTGCATGTACATAGTCAAGTACCTTCGCTATGCCCCTTCCGTCGGCCTCCATTACGGCCCGGCTCCTAATCACTTTGGTCAGTGGGCCCAGCTGAAGTACAGGTGCGATGCCAGCAGCGTCGAAGTGTACTCAGATGCCAGCTACGCAGCTGACTATGAGGAAGGATGTACGTAAAGGAATGCACCATGTTTACTGGGGTGGAGCACTTGTCATGTGGGGCCAGTGCCGGCAGCCACTGCAGAGGCAGAGCTCATTGCCCTTGCAGAAGCGGGCAAAGCCATGACCCCTGCAATTAAAACCCTCAAGCTCGTGGCCTTCGAAGGAGGAGTGCAAGCATTCACTATGATGTTGAGGCATCAGAGTGGAAGCTCTCCCACCTCGAAGGGGTCTTTATGACCGCGGATATAGGGACTCAAGGTTTGAGGACCTGCTTCAGGCCCTCGAGCTCTGTGCCCCGCAGCTTGAATCCTGTGGCTCTTGCCCTTCTGTGTCAGACTCAGGCAGCCTCGGCACAAAACGCCGCACCCAGTGAACTCCCTGCCCACTGGCGGAAACCTGTTCCGCATGTGCGTGTGGGCCAGTCTGATTGGCCTACTATTGAGTTTTTGTGGGTTTTAGGGTGGTCTTTGGGGAGGTTAGTCCCAGTGTGCAAACCCGTGAGCCCCCTCTCCCGCCTCCTGCACAAGTGCCTCAGAGGGAGACTAGACCTAGCGGTTTCATAAGCTTCAATGGCAGGCAGCCACCTCGTCCCACCCGTGTTGAACTCGCTGAGCGATACCGTCAGAAGCCGGAGGCCAGCTCCTCGAGGCTTACATCCTGGAGCAGAGCGCAGACACCCCCTATTTCCAGGCCACCCCGCACCTGCAGTCCGATATCCGGGCGATGGACTGCAGGGCGAAGGAGAACCCGGTGCAGGAGTGTTGAAGCCGACACCTCCACTGCATCTCCCTACGAGGGAAGCCATACAGGCTGCAAACAAATACATGTGGTTTTCTTGGACACTCCCCCTTCAGCCACGCTGAACCCCGTCTGGAAGACAGGTTTGGCACAGCCGGCGCCTGTGTACCTCGCCTCCCCCAATACTCCTGCAATCCGCACGGGCATGGATGCAGTTCCTCTGAGGGGTAGTGAAAAGTCGGCACGGGTTTGTGCTGAGGAAAACAAAATTGGCACAGGCCGCGTGTCTCGGTAACCCTTGTGCCAGGGATGGGCATCCAGAGATATGATGTGCGCACTGCCCAAAAGGAGTGATAATCACTCTTGGCCGCCCTGGTTGGTATCTTCTCCCATGCACGGGAGGTGGCGGGGGGGGAGTCCCCGGCTCTGGGTCAGGTTGCGGTGGCTCAGCAGCATCAGGTGGCTGCTGGCGATCAGGATGGAAAGCAGGGCCTGGGGCAGGTTGCCTGGCAGGCTGTACAAACAGAGGCCTCTCCTCTTCCAACACTGGAGCTGGTGGAGAAGCGGTGCGAGGGATACGACTTAGAGGCGGGTCTTGGACGCCGGGTGAGGTAGCCTCCCTGGGTTCAGGGGGTGGTGGGTCGGCAGAACCTGAAGAGGGTTGAGGATTATGAGGAACTCTAACCCTAATGGGACTTGTCCCTCTCTCAATCCCGGCTGCTGCAGGTGAGGCCGCGGAGACGGGACGGCGTCTTCTTAGCTCGGGGGGTTCTGGTTCGGGGCCTTGTTGAGGAGCTGGCTGGCTCCTGTGCACGGGGTTGCTCAGGCCCATCAAGCGAGTGGGGCAGGCCCTGTGGCCGGGCCACAAGAACAGGTGACGTCCCCGGAGGTCCGGTTGTTAAAGTTGCCTGGCTGTGGGCCGGCATGCATGAAAGCAACACCACCCCAGGCACATACACCTAAAGGATCCATTATCAACAGACACAAAACCATTATCTCCCAGCTTGGTACAACTGTCCATACAGGAGTCAAGATCTCGGAGGGTCTGAGGGCGACCTCCCACGTAGCATCGGCCGTAGGACGGGTAGCTGCTGCTAGAGCGGCTCCTCCGGCTGTGGTGATGCTGCGAACACTAGGAGCTGAGGAGCTTGGAGTGGCAGGCATCCAGCAACGGCCAAGAGTTGTAGGGTTTTAGGGGGATGTAAGGTAAGCCCTAGAGCAGCCTAGAACCCCAAACCCAGGACCTTCCCAGTAGCGCCAGACACTTTTCACACTCTAAGTAGTGTACGCTTGTATAGTCTTTTGTAGCTCCTTCTAGTATAGAAGTAGAGCCCAAGAGGGATTTAACCAAGGATGTTCTTGTGTTTTGTTCCGCTTTGTGGCAAAAGGAAATAGTCCGCCCTGCCTGCACCACGCAATTAGTATAGCTCAAGATTGGCGTGTGAGCCACAATGCATTTCAGCAGTCAAGAGGCTTCAAAACTTGTCCATTTCAGCACGCTGCTATGTCTCCACTTGCAAAATTCATGTTGCGTTTCCGCGAAGTTGTTGACATGCAGCTCTGAAGGTATCCTGGTATCCCCTACAAGTGAGAGTCTGCAGCGGATGTGCGTGCTGCTTGCCATTTCCCCGACTGGCTGTTCGTTTCGCAGACTTGTGTTGTGTGACAGAGCAGTTGGCAAATGAAAATGCTACTTCAGTCAGACACATAAATGACATGCCTGCACCATGCTCATGCTCATTCCAGCAAGCTACTGTGACTGCTAAAGCCAGTGGCTCAAAGTTCCAAGCTCGGATTTGCTGCGATGGCTAAGGCGACTGTGAATCAGACTCCTCAGCCTCGTTCCGTGCCTTGATAACCTTTGCCTTTTGTTGCTGCAGGCAGTGTACTACAAGCTTTGGGCGTCCACAGCCGCATGGACGCAGCGTAGCAACTATGGCTGGTACCAGGCACATGAAGACTATAGTCTTGGCGGGAGATCATGGCTGTTTTGGATTGATTTGGCAGGTCTGGTCTCGCATGGCACCCTGGGCCGCCTATGCTACACCCCCAGTGTAATACACTCATGCAGAAGAGGGATCGATGATTTCTGGTATGTTATGGTTCGTTTCAAGAATGTACCGGAACCGTGTCCTCGTGCAGTGACTCGGGTCTGTCCAGCGAAGTTGCAAGCACACCTGTGAGGTAGCTGCGCCAACAGCTGCCTGGTACAGCTTTGGCACTCGCCCTACTGCGCTTTCAGAAAGCACCTGTGCACAATCCTCCTGTCTGTCAATTGTAGCTATTCAGTCAACTCTGAAGGGTGGTGGAGTGACGAATGGAAGAAGATCCTGACATTGGGGATCTATGAGACTTGCGCTCAGCCATCAGCACAAAGACATCCCCCTTTGTCATCCAGTGACTCGAGATCAAAAGCTTTCTGTTTACGTGCATGGACATGTTATCGGCTGAGGCCTCCAGCCATCCACTGGGACTACGTCATGACGGCAGCAGCCTCAACTAAAGACTGGTTTTATTTCCACTGATGTTCATGCAATCACAACCTCGGGTTGGCAACGGATACCTTTGACAATTTTTGGCATGCTGCAACTGAGAGATATCATCAGCGCTGGAGACTAATGGCATCAGGTGTTCAATTGCACAAGGGGTGAAAGCATGTGGTGCTCAACCAAGAACATGCGCTCCGACTTTGTCAAGTATCATGCGCAGCTACAGCCTCAGCTATGTGCGTGTGTTGCTACTCCAACTCCAAGTTCATGGCAAATTCTCAGGTACCCCGGCATCCCGTACAAGTGAGGTGAGGGGAGTGCCTCTGAACTCGCTCTTTGCTCCCACTTGGTCTTTTTGAAGCCTAGTGGTTTGTTTTCATCACTGAGCTGAAATGCTGCACTGGCTTGAAAAGAGGCGAAAGCTGCAACTTTAATTTCAGGTCCAGCCCAAATTTTCTGCTAGGAGGTGTAAGAGGGAGTGAGGTGGCTTGAACCTGTGCGGCCATTGGCTTCAGAGGGGCTGTGGTGGCTTCCTCAAGGGGGGTGGCTGGCTGCGGGTCTGAAGGCAGGCCACCTCTTCTCCCTGCTGTTCAAGCACGTCAACTTATGCTCTGGGGACTCATGGCAATGATGCTTGTTTCTAGGCCTGCTCCTTTGCCATCTCCCCCTACTGCCTGGAATCCGGTCGCCAGGCAGAGTTTGCAAGTTCCGAGGGCTTTTAGGATGTTGCACATAAATCTTCCAGGCTGGTCAGGCTCCGACACAATGTGGCTGCGACCCGTTCTAGCACCCCTGGCCTGGCAGCTTGATGCTTCCAGAGGGTTCCTAGACATCCTCGCTTGGAAAATGGCTCAGCAGATGCTGCCAGGTCGCCTTGTTCTCCTCTGCGGAGGGAGCCCTCCTCAAAGGACTTCAGTGTGTCACAACCCATGACGGCAGCAGGTCAGGATGTGCTGGTGAGCGTAAACTGCTGTCAGTTCAAAACCCACCAAAATGCAGGAGGAAGCAGATTGCGTAGCACTGTGCAGAGAACGACTGCCAGAGTTGGACACCACCATGAGGACTGACCTTGAGTGTTTCCCTTCTTTTTCCGAGGTGTCATGGTTGCTTGGTGTAAATCACTGTGCCACATCCATAAAACGTTTGCCAAAAAGAAGCAGCCGCTGGTGACTCAACATTGGCAGGCGCTGCTTTTCAACAAGCATGCGCTCAAGAAACTTGGCTGCGTTTAGCATACCAGAATGCGGGTTGGCTTGGTGATTTTAGCTTAGCTTTTGGATGATTTTTCGCTCGCTTTGATGCTGAACTACGGGTCAGCACTTGCATGTCTGGCTGCAATGGGTATGCTTTTGGGGTTGATCTCTGTGCACATCTCCGTCAAACTTGAGGGTGGGGTGTGGGTAAAGGCTCTTTGCTGAGGTCAAAGCGCAGAGACATGGGCGAGATGTCCACCGAGGTCTGGGGGCAGCTGAGAGCAATTTCTGCACTGCCTGGCTGGAAGGGTGTAGTTGGACTGTAAGCTGATAGTATGCACTCTGCACGGATTGACTTGCCGAGCGTTGACACCAACTCACCTCAATCCCAGCCTGCTGCTCCAGCCTGCCATTGCAGATCGTCCACAAGACTGCGTATTGGGGATCCATTCGAGTGGGCACGCCAGCGCAGGAGTTCAAGGCCTATGTTATGTCTTGGCATCGCAAAGTAGGATGCAGCTAGACAAGTGCGACGCTCATCCTGGCTGCTCTGGATATAGGTCAATATCGTGTCAAGACAACGTTTTGGGCGCCAAGCTGCTTGTTGCCATGTTTGCGAATCCATCCGTCCAAAACCTGAGAGCAACTCTTTTTAGTAGAAGACTTATTCAGTGGCGCATATGTCCCATATGATGAAGGGACATGGGTTTCTGTTTATGAGGGTTTATTTAGGGATCATTTAAATTAACACCACCAAAGCGACCCCTATATCCAGTCTTTGTGGTCCCTCGGTAACCTAATATTGCCAGTAGCTCGTATTGCAGCAGGTGATCTTCGACACAGGCAGTGGGAACCTGATCCTTCCCACCACGAGATGTACTTCAGAGGGGCCCGGGCTTCGGCTTCTCGCAGTCTTCGGCATGGGTGTATTGTGTGGGTACCTGTGTTGTGAGGTGCACCCGCCACAAGAAGTATGATGCCCGCCAATCCTCCACCTCGAAGGAGGTTCGACAGACTTGAGTTACTGGAAAGCAGCAAGGCTTTGGGCTGACATTCTGCAGAGGTGACGAACGAGAATGGTGAGGGATCAACAGAGATCACGTTTGGCACGGGGTCGATCACAGGCCTGCGCGAGTTTTTCCAATCTGCTGGTGTTGCAGGAAGCTGACTTCGCTTGACGCAGTCGTGAAAGTCACCAAGATAGACTTGTTGCGTGCCAGGTGACTTCTACGAGGATCGCTTTTGCATAGCAGAGTCTCTGTGCTCGCAGGCAGACGGTGCATGCTTTCACTGCACTCCTCTGGGTCAAGCCATCTGAGCGACTTGAAAAGCCTTGGGCGCAAGTCTATGGGCGGCCATCGTTTATGCGTAGCAAACCTGCTTTAGCCAGAGGAAACCCAGCACCAAGGCTCCTCATAGTTATTGTCAACTCGCTTCGCGGAAGTGCTGCTAACTGATAGGATCCGATAGGGGAAGCCCGACATGGATACCCCCACTCTGCGGTGACCGCGCTAAGGAACAAGAGTATTTGCTCACGCCTAGAGCTGAGCATCTGCAGTGCCAGGTGCGTTTCATTGGGTCGGTGGAGCAGAGTGCTGGAAGCTCAGCCCGAGCAGGGTCTTTGCTTCAGTGGCGCGCAAAAACCCATTCGCTTACAGAGGCATTTATCTCGCCTCTCTTGGTTCATGCGCTCCATAGTTGGCTTAGTGCCCAGTGCGAGCTGCAGAGGCAATCCCCTTCTCTTCGACTCCTTTCGACGGCATTCTGGGCCTCGGCTTCAAGGTGTTGCCTACTTGCTTGTATTGCTTGTTGGCGTGTTGCACGGCATAGGGAAGCATGGTAGTGTGGTACAGCTTCTGGCCAGGATTTGTCCATGGGCCAAAACTTCAACATCTTGGATGACATGTACGAGCCAGGTTCCTGACGCTTTCATTCATGACACAGGTGTGGCGCTGTTCCGCCAGTTTGTCTCAGTGATTTGAAGCCGGTGGCTGATGAGTTTCTGCACTGGTTTGTGGCCGTCCCAGGACTGGCTCATTACCTTCCGGCCAGTTCTCAGTCTTCCTGACGGAGGCGGGTTGCGCATGCAATTTGTCATGTTCACTTTCTGTCTTCCTTAATCCCGTTTCTACAGTCTGTAGGATGGCTCCAGCGAGATCACCTTCGGCGGCTACAGGCGGATCTGGAAATGGGTCGTACTGGGCATGGCATGGCATGACGGGATGGCATGAACCAGAGCGTGGCAGGCAGGTGGAAGGCATTTCTCGACCCTGCAGAGTCATGAACATCAGGTTAGCTTGCTTAACATAAGGTCTTGCACGTCACGAGGCAAATCGTGGCAACAGAAATATATTATATGAGCTGGTACGAGAACACCGGTCCCTACGGTTCATATTGAAGTGACACAAACAACTTCACCTCGTGTAAAGATCATGGCAAAACGACAAGAGTAAATAAAATAATGACGTAGCAACTCAAATTACACGTACCTTGATGGGAATGCGATTAGTAAAACAACTTGATAACGTGTTAAATTGGATAGAAGGCTAGCCTCTGGGTCCCAGCACCGCTCATATGTTGATAATAGTGTAGCTACTAACAGCAACCAGGACTTTATGACATTTGGGGGCTGTGCTTGCAGTTCCAACAGCACGTCCTGTATCACGCCTACCAAGACTTTCTCCTGTACTTGCAGCATTCCTTGAGCATCCCTGTCAGCTGTTTTGCAGGCCAGAGTTGCTGGCCTCAGAGGTGGTTTGGGCGCCGGTGACACATGAGTCCTACTGGCAGGCCCATCAGGTATGGAAACATGTATTGCTTCGAGAGGGATGTGTAGGGTGGAGAGGGCCTTGCACTATGCTTGAAATCCTAGAAGGCTCAGCGCGGGGGCATGGAGAAGAACAGAAGGGACTCATAGAGACATTGCCAGGTATAGTCTGTCCATTCCTAAGCCTGAATCCTGCAAAAAACCAAGATGCGTGCACAGGACCCCAAGGGGATCATGACTGTAACTCATGAAGGCATACGCAGTCGCCCTCCCTATAGAGTTGCGGGATCCATAGACGGTCTTGGTATGTCTTCGTTGAAGGCAGACAGTTTTGTTCGCAGGTGGCCGTTCGGGACATTACCTTCGACAACACCGAGACAGGTCTCTGTGGTTCTCAAGGATGCCAGGCAAGGCAATGATATCACTAATGTAGGCCAAACATCTGGAAGGTAACACGTGCAAATTGCAAAACCGAACTGGCTGATTGGCTTTAGTACAGAAGCGATTCCTGGATGCATTTTTTGCTCGTGACTGTTGCTTGCTTTATTTTCTTGTGTCCGTGGTGCTACTAAGTCAGGTAGCAGTGGACACCGGCACATCAATGTTGGCCGGTCCTCCGGCTCTCGTCGCCCGTCTGCAGGCTTGTATGCTATATTGGCCTGTGTCTGTGTGACGACTACGAATCTCAATCTCAGCATGAATTGGACCTGCAGAGCAATGTTGTGCAGGAGAAAGTGGCGGCCAGAGTCTGCGGCCAAGAATAGTGAAGGGTATGCCACGGAAGGTGAACATCCCGCATACTATATTGAAAGTTACCAAATGGCCTACCAATTATTACATAGCAGCGTTGGAATCCGAGGTTGATAGGTTCGTGCTGGCTTGTAGTGTAGTGCAAAGGAGGACTGCTCGAACTACGACAGTCTGCCCAACATTGGCTTCAAAGTTGGCAACAAGGTTGGCCTGCGCACGTTCGGAGTGATGGCAGTCTGATAGCTGCTTGAGCATTGTCAGCAGCACCGGGCCTTCTGGGAACACCGTGAGAATTGAAAATCACAGTGACAACACTCAAACCCCATTTGAACCTCACCACACGGCCTGGGCAGATCCTCAACCTCAAGCCGGAAGACTACATGGACGCGGATGCTGTGGTCATGCAGTTGGTAGCCAGATGTAGCCAGGGCCGTTTGCAGACGTGGACGTCAATTTTTTCTCCTGCAATTCATCCTGATCCGCCTATCTACATCAGGAAGCCGTGCCATGACAAATGCTGCAGCCTGTAACATGCATCTCCGCAGCTTTTGCAGTAGAGCTGTGGATATTTGTGTAAAGCAACGCACTCTATCTGCGCTCAACCCAGCCAACCCTAAACAAACAACCCGAAGTTCTCTCAGGAACTCCTTTTGGCTTGTAGCCTGCCCGGTCTGGGAGGATGGGTTCCACCCAGGCCTGTTGCCAAGGCGTATCGCAGAGGGTGGTGTGCGACGTGGACAAAAAGTCCAGCTTGTCGCTTCTGTACCTGGACAGAGAGATTAACGATGATGTGGCAGAAGCGCAGGCCACAAGTGGAGAGAACACTAGCCATGTGGCTGGAAAGCTGCGTGGCATACCGGTGCTCAGAATACCGCCGTCGAGTTTCCCATTGACAGCCCGGAGCATCGAGAGCAACGTCGTGGATGAGTTTAAACAGATGCTCGTTAGCCATGGTGTAGATACCGGTCGTTGGGGTAGACATGGGACTAAAGCCGTTGAGCACCTGTTCTGGGAACTTTTCTACCAGCATGGCAGCATTTTGACTGGAATTGGGACCGGGAAGCTGAAGCGCGTCACGCGGATCCTGAAGTTGCGCATACTCGCAGACATAGATGGTGTCGATCATGTTATGGTTTCGCGTCTGCAATTTATGCATGACGGGCAGCAGGTCCAGCGCCAGCAACTTCCTCTCAGGAGGCTCTGCTGGAAGTTGCCGTCCGACAACACGCTGCTGCAGTCCTGTGAGAGCAGCCTTTGTGACGAGAACAACGAATATGCAGAATCATGGAAAAGCTGCTGGCCGGCTGTCCTTGAAGACCGACTCGGCATTTGCTCGGCCACACTGCAGCATCAACTGAACGAGGTCACCAGCGCGTGCCTAGAGCTAGTCAAGAGAAGCTAAACTCGTAGGATAAGATGTTGTGGACTTTGTTTTGGGTTTTGTGTTCAAAGCTTCTGCCCTTTGAAGACTTCCGTAAGGTTACCTGATGCAAAAACTTGAGACATTTCACAGATGCTGATTCGATGATGCCTCCATTATATTCAGTGCGGGTAGTGATTGCGATGACTTCAATGATTTTACTGTTTTCAGTATTTACATTGATGAGATGCGCAGTCAGGTGATAGTGAATGTAAGTATGCTGACGGAGGTACAGCTATCACACAGAAGACAACATCGGCAGTGCGGGCTATCCAGGTTTGAACACCTTGTACTGCGTGCACCAGGTCTGCCAGGGCTTCAAATCCCTGACTATTGTATCATGATCGTGTTCCTGTAGGATGCATGTGTGTCTCACCATGGACTGGAGTGGATGAGCTTCCAAGTCTACTGCATTTCACACACGGCCGTTGATCTCTGACTAAGTGAGCGCAGCAACCTCCAGGTAACCTTCCGCGTGGCCAACCCTGCCCATGCCAAGGCAAGGCACTCAACAAATCTTTCAGGAAAGCTTGACTTTTCATACACCTAACTCTGAAGACTCTTAGTGTTTTAGTGTTTGTGCTTGACTGAGGTGGCATGCATCGGCCTTCCGATGGGGCAGGAGCACTGCAAGAGGGAGTGGAGCAGAGGAAGTTGACTTGCAAAGAAGTTGCCATACAGAAAGTCTACTGTCATACTAAGCAGTGAGGTCTTCTTGCGAGGTATGTGTGGCCAAGCATCGAGACTCAGTCCCAACTGGCCCCACTGATGTCTCGAAAGGATTTTGCCACGGCAGACTGCAACTTCAGTTTGGAAAGGCCTGGAAGCTCGGTCCATGGGCTGGGGTTCATGGAAATTATTGTTGGATGGTAACCTGGCTGTAGGATGTTGCCAGAGGTAGAAGGTCCGACTGAAAAAGGCCGACAACATGGCAGTATCGCTGAGGCTGAAGGTGAAGAAGGGATTGCGAAAACCAGTCTTACATGCAAGTTTCGCCGTTTCAAAGGTTGCTTCGGGAGTGTTATTGACCTCAGTGATGCAGTCTGCAGGCAAGACCACGACAACAGCGCAGAAGTTAGGGCTAGACTCTGTCTCGGTACAGACTTAAACAACGATCTGGGACGTGTCACATGTTTCCGGGATTGCTTTATGCCTGCCATGCTAAGTATGTTTCCTGTGCCATTGCAGCCTTTTCCAAGATGGCAAATCGGGTAGTTCTGTTGGGTGGCTAGAAGATCACCCAACAGAAATATGGCGCATTCAGTTACCTTCTGGCTGCCGCTGGCAACCCCGAGGGTTTCTGAACCGCGTGGTTCGGATTTCAAGGCCAGTCAGGGTCATTCCTAGAGACCAAACAAGATGCACCATCTCGGAAAGGCAAAGTTGGTGAGCTTGGTAAGCTGGAGTCTACAGGCAGACGAAGCTCGAAGGCATGTGCAGGTTTTTTGCCTTCCTTCAGCAGCTGCATTTCGTTATCTCACCGTCCGATGGAATGTCGTGGGATTATCCTTCTCTACCTGCAAGAAGAGAAGCCACAGGGCCAAGGCATCTCAGAAGCTCCATGCACCGGATGCCGAGGGTTACCACCATCAGAGTCGGTGTCTGGCAACGAGAGCGATGCTTGCGCTGCAGAGTTCTCTTGGTGTTTCGTTCAAGAAAAAGGCAGCGGTGCTGTTGTACCCGAAGTTCAGGACAATCAGATGTAGCCTCTTCCGTCGCAATTTACAGTGCTGTAGGTTGACTTTAGCATATTGTCTTTGGACCCAATGAGGCATTCTCCGAAACTCCTGACATGTTTGTCTGCCCGATCACTCCTAAACTTGATACGTACTAACCAACAAATCCTGGCCAATATGCTCTAGCAGCAGGCAACTTGGCATGCCAAAGGTTGGTGCACACGCAGTGCTAACTTGATATCGTGTTTGGCGTTTAGCTTCCGAAGGTGGTCATATCTTCTGTGTCGCAAAGCTTTGTCCTGCGCCCTGCGCAAATGCCATCAGCTCGTCTTGCTCAGGTTTCACTACAAGGATGCTTTGCCAATAGGCGCGTAAACTTTCGGCTTCTCTACTCTAGAGTCGTCAGGGCAGAAGCTGCAGATGTGTTTCTCAATGCCCCAAACACAGCTACTGGTCTGCCATGTTCTGCAGGTTCGCAATTGAATGTGTGGTCTTGGACTCCACGCCAAGAGTTTGAGAAGGTGCGGGAGACGGCGCGTTCGGTCCATTTCGGTCCCACAGTAAACATGTCTGGGGCCGTGTGACGCTGTGAGTGTAACTTTGTTCATGTCTGGGAGATTCGCATGCGCCCATGGCCATTCTCGTCACATGGCATGCTGCGCATGCGATGCTTGTGAGGCACGCGGCCAGAAGAGGCCGCCGTTCGTTTATAAAGATCTTCAAGTCATCTAGCCGTCATGCCGTTAGAGATATCTGTTTGCATTGTGTGCACTGTGGGAGGAGTTGAGTTGCTGTGCTGTATGTCTGTTGGAAATCCGAATGCGGACATGATTTTTAAGAGGCCTTATGCAAATGCGAGTTAATGCAGACGTGCAGGATCAGGACCGCGTCTTTCAAGTCAGTCCAATACCATGCCACAGAGCTGGCATCCAAACCTGAACCCTTCGCCCCTTGCCCTTGCCATCCCTCGATTCCTCCAAACTCAAGCCGTGGCAGCCTCCCGGGAAGCAAGCGCGAGGATAGCCTGGGCCTTGGCGCTTAAAAGTGCGGAAGGGGACACTCGACAAATGGGAAAACCAGGGTAATATTTGCATGGTTTCCGTGCAGGGTAGCTACTGGACTGCATGCCGCTTTTGAAATTGGTTTCTGGGCTTCTCCGGATACGCAGCAGGCAGAAGTTGTCGGAGCCCAAAACGAGTTCCAGAGAATCCCCCTTTGGCCCCCACAGTCCTCCCACAACGCATATGCAGCTTTTGGGTCCCCTTGAACACACCTTGGAGTGAGTTCGGAGACTGGCCTGAGAATCCCTTGAAGCCTGCAGGCCTGCAAGCCTGAAGAAATAACAATCATGAAGCAGCTGGCAAGAATGCGACAGGGACTATGTTGTACAATAGAAGTCCCACCACTGCTGGTGCTTGCTGCTAGACTGCTAGATAAGGTGCAGAAACAAAGGTGCCACAGCACTTGGCAGGATGCCCAGTTCAGGAACTGCTTTCCAGAGCCGCTGCGATCTTAAGTGCAAGTATTGGATGGTCTTCGCATACAGCTAACAGCAGCAAGAGAGATTTCTGCTTGTACGCAAGCCCAGTGCATTTGCTTCTAGCGGAGATGCATATTTTGAATGGATATCAAAAAGGTAACATGTAGCGCCTTGAAGTTGACTAAGCCCTTGTTTCCATGCCAAGGAGGGTGAAGTCATGATGCGAAAGCGTGTGCCGGTGTCGGCCAGCATATCCAAGCTGGGATCCGTAGAAAACGCCGTGGCCTTAAAATTGAGCTGGTTGCGTTGCATGCGTTGCCACGACACAAGCGGCTGCTTGGAAAGTGCTGCTTGAACTGAGGCAGCTTCAGTGAAGAGCTCAAAGTGCCGCTCTCAATGGGTCACGTGAAAAGTTTGAACTGGAAACCGGGATGGTCATGCTGCAACCGCTGCATGTGTCAGGAGCTCCAATGTAGGCTGATAGACTTAGATTCGGGGCATGCTGGCAGCCTGCAGAAATCAGTTTGCAAAGCCACATGTTCGAGGCTATAGTGGATCATGCATCTGTTCCCAGATGGTTTCGCGCATGAAACGGTAGCTTGTTGCGCAACGAAGGAAGATGGCTCCCAATTCGAAGCTGCGACGTATTCTGTCCAGCAAACGTGTCGACCTCAGGATGCTGAAGTTGATGAGTCCGGATGCAACAACCTTTACAACCTGATTTTCCTGAATGTGCCCATCCGACTGTTCAAGTCATGGCAAGATTGATGGTGCTAGTTTGAACAGATGAAGCATGACGCTAAGGAACCGACTGGCGCACCGTCAGGACATTTGAACACCACAAGACCTTGTTTGAGTGCAATCGTAGCAGCTGAAGATGCCTCTCCCTGTCAATGCGTCAATGCCGGTTTGCGCAGCCTTACCCTCACAACCCTCTGCTGTTGTTGCAGGAAGATGGCAGGCAAGATGCTGGACAAAAGCTACACCTTGTCCCAGTTTACTCAGGATGCAGCAGAAAGTGATTGGCACTTCCTCTGTTGGGGGCTTCAGACCTTCCATCCTTACAATCATTTCATGAGCACTTGGCTCGCAGAGTGACATTGCTTCTTGTCATAGTCAGGGCGCATAGAAGAAGGCCAATGTATTGCTGGGGTTTGGGAGCCACTGCAACCTCACGAGGCCATGTGATTGGCAATGTGCTCTGATCGCCAGGACCTGGCTGCTTTTCCGGAGCTGTCCTTGTACTTGCGGGATGGGGTGGCAGCCTCATCTGATAGCAGAGTTGACAGATAAAGGCATGCTGGCACGTGACTCCGCCTGCAAAGGTCATGGAAACAGGTTCAGGCCGCACAGCTGACGACGAGTGCGCCAGCTTTGCTTGACACGACCAGTCCCCATACTTGATAAAGCAATCCTAATTTCAAGTGAACGTGCCGTGCATGTAGCGCTCATGCTACGGGAAAGGTATCAACGTACGGTGTGCGCCTTCTTCGCTATATACTGGCTTATGCGTGGACGGCTAAGAAACCAAGAAATTGATATTTCTTCCATCATCTCTATGCGCTGTGAGCGAGGCCTCGACATCGACGGTCGGCAGGGCTTTTGCTTTGGAACCGACGAGTCGTGGACTGCCTTGAAGGCTCGTGGGTGAGGGGTGTGTGTGTGTGTGTGTGTGTGTTTTGTGCCTTTAAAATCTGTAAGCAGGGTATTAACCTGAAAAGACCATTGAGCATAGCTTTACAGGCAAACTTCGTGCGTTTTGGTCAATGCTGGCAATGTTCTGACCCTACAAGCATGACCGACTATTCTGACGGGTTCTCATTTGTCTAAGCCCTTCCGCCACTTTCAGTCCCATACATTTCTGAAAAGGATGTGTCGGGGATTCTTTTGAATCATAATTTAAGGGGCTGCGCCCAGGGGCGGGCAACGCAGGCAGCATATTTTCTTGGGTTCCCCCCCAAAACACATAAAATGATCACATCTGGCCCAAACCCAGGTTCTCGGGCCCAGAACCTGGGTTTGGGCCAGATGAGGTCATTTTTTTGTTGTTTTGGAGGGGTTTACACCAAACGTGTCCACATCTGGCCCAAACCCATGGTTCTGGGCCCAGAACCATGGGTTTGGGCCAGATGTGGTCATTTTTAGTTTGACGCCTCCCGGTGCCAGCCAAAAGCCATCAT